>PVIH01004439.1:0-89073 GCA_004025045.1 Sigmodon hispidus
TCTCCTCCTCACCCCCATCTCCTCCTCACCCCCATCTCCTCCTCACCCCATCTTCTCACCTCCATCTTCTTCTCACCTCCATCTTCTCCTCACCTCCATCTTCTTCTAGGCAGGCAGTTGCCAGCAGACACACAGGCACACATCAGCATATGGACCAGACTGACACAGACAAGACTGGCAAACAGGCCACACAGAGGTAGACACACAGATCTAAGATACACACAGGAAAGCTGGTAAAGGCAAAGGCACTCACCTCAGACTCAATGCTGTATTTACAGAATCACACAGAGTGATGCTCTGGCAAGAACAGTTATAACAGATGAAATCATTGTTTACTTTGGGGTTCCCCAGACATCCAAGGCTGGCCAATAATGCTGACTCATACCGGGTAACCCTATCAGCCGCCATGTTGTCTAAACATAAACTAGCCCATATGACCTTTTATTTCCTACAATGGCTCTCACTTAACCTTTTAACTGTACTTAGCACAGTGCCTGGTATTTTACAGATACTCAGTAAATGCAGTTATGTAAATAGACCAAGTTGAACAAATTCTAAAAGAGAACCCTCTTCTCCATCAGTCACTGCTGAAGTGAGCAACTGAAAATTAATTCACATTTCTCTCCACATAGCAACTTTGTTTTACTTACTTAAAAGTTCAACATTTTTTTTAAGTAAACTCCTATACATAATGTGAACATTTACAAAAGAATGATCAAATACTTGCACTCCCAAAAAGGCTAGAATTTCAAGAACTACAATGAAGAATTCCAGTCCCAGAGCCGGTGTGAGGAGGCATGCCTAACACCCCAGTACTGAGGGACCTGAAGCAGGGTCAGCACAAATGTCTAAGCCAAACTGAAAGACCCTGTCTCATAAGAGCCACTGACAGCTTTCAAGCTTACCAGCCTGTGCTCTCTCTCTACAGATGATATTTAAACTTCAGACTCTGGGACCCACTGCATTTGAATTGACGCTAATGAGGCTGGAGAATCAGCACATTTTCAACAAGGTCTCTGAACAACTACCAGGATACTGCACATTCAGACAGTGTCTCCAGAAAGGAAAATCAATAGAAGCACAGAACTAAGAACCCAAAGGTCTGACTGAGTTCAGGTCCTTGTCACTTAATATGATCACAAATTATTCTGACCTTTGTTTATTATTAGCATAATGCCTTCTTAGCCAGGCATTATGCTAATGTTAGGATTGTGCTATTGTTAAGATTGGATATGTAAGAAGGTGACAGTGTACTGGTAAGGTGCCACTGGGGTGGCCTCCATCAGAAAGGCCCCACACATTCAACTATGTATTGACTCTAAGATGGCATCGTCTCTCTATGTGAAAGGCAGATGAAGACACCAGTAAATAGCAGTTGTGCATGGGATGCAGTGTGCCCCCAGAGTTTCCACTGTTTACACAGCTGGTCTCTAACTGAGCACTACTCCTGCTCTGGAAAGGTGAGGTAAAGTCTTCAGGGAAGGAGAAGGCCACTGAAGACAGGCCTCAGGTTTTTATAGCCCTGCTCCACATCCTGTCAGCTTTCTGTTCCCTGACTTGTGACCACAGAGTGACTGGCTACCTCAGCCTCCAGCCACCACCCCTTCCCCACATGGATATACCACACACACACACCTCATGCTTCTTCTCTTCGAGAGTTTGTTCATAACAAGGACAGTAGCTATCAAGGGAATCCCCCTAAGATCCATTAATGATTCCCTAATAATGTGGTAATCCAGATGCAAAGCTATAGATGTGGTTTGGCTCCAAAGCTCATTATCAAACAAATGCAGCAAAAGCGGGAGTATTAGAGACCCTCATCCTAAAATCTTCCAAGGGCCTGGATAGTAACTCCTGGCAAGTTGAGAGAAGGAAGACAAGGTCTGCATGCAAGAGCAGGCTGACATGTTGACATTTGTGCACCTGCAGGCATGAGAAAGAGGCAGAGACTATATAGTGTCTGATCCACAAACGGGCCATCTTTGATACTGCTGCAACATGAATCACTCTACTAATTAAATTCCTTCATTTAATCTTGCTGGAAAAAAATTTAAAGAAATATGTGTTCTTGTTTTTTTCGGTTTTAATTGTACTGTTAATCTCAGTCTTTCCTTCCCTGAGAACTTTTCCAAAGGCCTTTTCATGCTCATCCTTCAATTTGCCTGAGTCAGGTTAATTGATTGACTATCCATTGACTGGTTGGTTGATTGAGTTTTATAACAGGAGCAGGTGCTCAGGTGGTAAGTGTTTTGTTTCATGGAATGAGCTGAAGCTGCACAGACCAACTAGGAGAACAAAGGGAAAACAAGTCAGTGTGAGCAACATTACACAACACCATGATGTAATGGGATTAGAGATACATCACCCGGAGACTGGGATTCTAACAGTGTCAGTTTGGGAGGAATAATGTTATAGCAACGAGATTTGTTAATTCAAAAAAAAAAATGAAAATACAAGTTACCCAACTAAGCTTCAATTTCAGAAAAACCATGTCATTTCTTAGCATTTTTAATCCATGCCATATTGGGACATAGCTAATGCTTAAAAATTTTGCATTGGTTGTTGGAATTTGAAACTTGATTAGGCATTCTGGATGTATCTAGCAACCATGAAACAACAGTGTGCTCTCAGTTTTTCCCTTTCTGTGTCTTCTCTGCCTTGTCTATTTACTAAACTCACATGGGAAAATTTTAAAATGCTGATGCCCAGAGCACATGGCAGGCCAGTTACAGAGTCCCTGGGCTAGGACCCAGGTTATATGATCCGTAGTGATGAGAATCATTGTCACAAGCTTCATTCATTAGGATACAGTTTGCGTTTCTCCTGTAAGTTAGTCTTACTGTGGAAGTCTGAATCACACACCTCTGGGTAGGTAAGCATTGACTGAGCAAGTCTGAGCAGCCACGGAAGAGACTCAGCTTTGTTCTGCAGAAGCTCATCCTCCTCGGGAATGCTCCATCATTCACCATTCTGTCAGTGGAAGAGCTAGGTAACCCAGGATAGAGTGGAACCTGTAGAATGATGTCCCTTGTGGATAAGGACTTCTGAATTATGAGAGGTAGCACGGTGGCATGTGACTATAAGAAACTTTAAGAAGCAGAACAAGGAGACTAGAAAGATGATCTGTACGCTAAAGTGCCCGCCGCACAAGCCTGAGGGCCTGGGTTCTGACTCCTAGATCCCACACAGAAAGCAAAGCATGGTAGATGGTATGTAACAGGAGTGCTAGGAAGGTAAAACTAGGATTAAAGTCTCAGTTAGCTATAAGCCAACACTAGCTAGCCCTCTGGATTGTGACATCAGTGCTTCCTGCTGGACACATGAGCTTCCTTTCCAGCCACTCTCTGCGTGTGTCTCAGACCACTCCTTTCCAGCATTCACACAGTACAGCTTCCCAGACTCAGTCTCTTGTCACTTTCCCATAGATGCTTACCCAGACTCGTCATTTGAATTACTTCCTTCCCCATGCACTCTCCACCTCTTTTATTCTTATTGATCTCTGTCTCTCTTTCATTTACCATTAACTGTTACTCTTACAATCTTCTTCCACTTACTTCCCCAAAGGAATTGACTGCCTCTCACTGCCCACATGGGAAGATAAGCTCCACACAGGCAGAGATGCTTGTTCCTTCGTTTCCTACTGTATCTTCTACACTAAACCAATGTTTGGCAGGTAATGAATACACAGTGAATATCCTCTGAGTGAGTGATTCAATGCATGAATGAATGAAACAATTTATCAAATGAAACTTGGGTGAAATGCTAAGGAAAACAGTTATCATTAAAGGCAACCATATGTGGAGGTAACGGTATGATGGTTTGTCACTTGGTCTCAAATAAATCAGTTTCTCATTAATGTCAATTTCAACTGGTCATTCTGCAGACACACAAGTGATCAAGAGGTCCAGAGGAAGTGGGGAGGGTCTTGAACCATCCTCAAAACTCCTGGTCCTCATCCAGACAGAAGCTGTCTAGCTTAAATTAACATAAAAATATCATATCATACACAAAAGAAATTCATCTTCTAAGCAACATCTCCATTTTTGAAAGATAGTTTCTGTGTGGTTTTCCAGGAAACCAAGCTTCTATGATGAAACATTCCATATTAACTTAAAATAGGCACTCCTAGGCAACCAAGATAAATCCTACTCACTGTATTCCATAGATAGGCCTCAGTCTCCAGTAAATATCATGAGTTTGCTTCCGTGGAGGTCTGTGGTCACCAGATTTATAAGGAAAACTGACATATGACCTAATGCTTGTGCCCCATCACCCTGACAAAAAGGAGAGAGGGGCTACAAAGAACTCCCATTTATCCCAGCTCTTCCAAGATAAAAATTCAATGCAGAAGCACCAGCTCTGGGGCTAAATGGTAGATACCTGTCTAGGGTCTGTGAGACCTACATCTCAAAACTGGCACCACAAAAATGAATGGATGAAGTGAATGAATAAACGAACAAACACTTCATTTCATGAAAAACAAAGGATCATAAACCCTAAGAAGCCATATCCCTAGGTTCCTGAAGTAGAGGAAAAAAGATGTCAGCTAGAGCAGACTAAGTTAGTCTTGGGTCTTGTGGGCAATTCTGGATGAGCTAAGTGTCTGGTTTCCCACTCTGAAAGCCTGTCTACTCTCACGTGACCTTATTATTAGACTAAGAAGTCCAGAAGCTGTTGATTCCAATTGTTGTGTCTTAGGAACAGCTCTGGATTTCTAATGGTTCAGAATAATTTTGTGATTAATTATTTTATAGCTTTGCCAAATTATGGGTAATTCTGCTCTTCTGCTCTCAAGATAGATATTCTCTCTCTCTCTCTCTCTCTCTCTCTCTCTCTCTCTCTCTCTCTCTCTCTGTGTGTGTGTGTGTGTGTGTGTGTGTGTGTGTGTGTGTGTGTGTCCATACTACAGACTTTAGGAATCCTGAAGAAGATACATAAGATGTCAGACAGTGACCTCTAAATTTCTGGATTCTTGGTCATCATCTAAAGTACAAACTTCCTACCTCATTAGACAGTAAATGCTTTATTGGCAGGTACAGTGTCTTGGTTTCTGCTCTGTCTTTAGCTATTAGCAATGTTTGTTCCTTAATTTGGATAACTAATAGAAACAGTGTACTCCTCTGGCCTCCAATTACAAACTTACAAGCCTTCAGCCATAAAGCAGCATTGAATTCTCAGGATGCAAACCCAAGATAGACACAGCTCTACCACATTTATTAATCACATACTATAAAGAACATCTTACTCATCTGAGAAGTACCTCTCTCTGTGTTGAGAGGTTTCCTAAGGAAAACCCAGCTATGAGACTTGGTTAGAATTGAATCAAGACTATATCCAAATCAGATAACTAACTCATGTGACTATGTTTTGCTGTGCAGTTATGCTCTTGTACATTGTAAATATTTGTCATTCCTATTGATTTAATAAAACACTATTTGGCTATAAGTCAGACAGAAAGTATGGATGGGCAACCAGACTAAGACAACTCTGGGAAGTGGAAGAGGAAAAGGAGAAACAGATGCCAGCAGAAGCAGAGGAAAGAAGATGAGAATGCTGCTCTGAGAAAAGGTACCAAGCCACATGACTAAACAAGATAAGAATCATGGGTTAGTTTAAGATTTAGAGTCAGTAAGTGCCTAAGCCATAGGCAAAACAGCGTGTAATGAATATAAACTTCTGTGTTGTATTAGGTTTCTGGCAAGCCTTACGACCTATCCTCAAGGTTCGGACCCACACTCCCACAGAATCACACACACACATTTATATTATTTTTACACTGATTGACCTAGGGCCCAGGCATATAACTTGCTAACTCCTTCATCTGAACTCAACCCATCTTGTTCAGCCATGCGGCTTGGTACCTTTTCTCATAGCAGCGTTTCAGCTTCTTTTCCTGCATCTCTCTGGCAGTTCTGCCTGCCATCTCTGTACTATGGCTCATGTGAGACACAAGACTCAGAAGCTGTTTTTGGCTCTATTTCTGTGCTTTAGGACCCTTTTTAAAATTTTCTTCAAGTTTTATGTGGGTGTATATCACCCATGTTGGGCAGCCATTTGTTGTAAAAGGTTTCTGGCCAACCTTTCCAGCCAATTTTTAAGGTTGGTACCCGTAATCCCACAGTCACACAGAGACACTCAAATGCTTACATTAATTTTCTGCTGATTGACCTAGGCCCAGGCATATAACTTGCTAGCTCCTTCATCTGAACTCAACCCATCTTGTTCAGCAATGCGACTCAATACCTTTTCTCAGAGAGCAGCAGTTCAGCTTCTTTCCTCTGCATCTGCAGCCATCTCTTCATACTGTCTCTGTCCATGACCTTGTGGCATCTGTGTGGCATGTCTGCTCCGCTCTGAGATTTCCCCAGTCTGGTAGCTCCACCCACACTTCCTATCTGCCTTTAGCCAATCAGCTTTTATTAAACCCATAGGCGGGACAAATATTTACAATGACAGGAAACAGTAGCAATATAACATAATCCCACTACACTTCTGTGTGATTCTTTGGGACTAAGACACTGTGGGTCTGGTCCATGGGGTTGGACCAGGCCAGAAACTTCAGGCTACAGTGCTGAGCTGTGGGTCTTAATATGGAAGATTACAATAACAAAATATCTGAGGCTGGAAAGGTTATAAAGACAAGTCTGGTTTGGCCTATAATTCTACACAACTTTGGGCAACTACACCTCCTTTGCTATGTCAGCTTGTCGTAGAGAAGCAAAAAGGGCAAGTATGCACCTGGAAGAAACACACACCTGTGAGAGCCACAAAAGGGAAGTGCATTGCCTCTATAACAGCTAAGTCTCAAGGAAATTCACCCACTCCTGCTAGCTCTCATCCTTGCAGAGTCTAATTTTGACTCAGGAAAGGCACCAATCCATCCACGAGAATGCTTCCACAAGACTATCACCTCTCCTAACACCTTCTTCTTTAACACCCACTATTTTTCAATAGCCTTACTTTGGGGGCAGAGCATCAGTACATAAAAGCTTAGAGAACACTATATATATGAACCATAGCACCACACAAACCTCTCTATCCTCTCTTTCCTAGAAAACCTTCAGGAAGCTGGGCAATGTCTCCTAATATTTGTCCAGTCTGTTTCAGAATGGCCTTCAAAGAGAAACACAGACTGACATGAAGAAAAGAAGAAGAAATGCCTCTTGAATCTGTGTTTAAATAGGCATTCATAGGAGCTTCTGTACTTCAAAAGAAACATTCCCAGTGAAAATGCTCCCTGGCAATGAAGCAGCCATTCCCGGAAATGGCCCCTCTTCCTTCCCACTCTCTTTCAAGAGTGATTTTCTCTCCATGCTGCTAACAGTGCCCTGTGGCAGCTTCAGGAAAAGCAGTCTAACACAGGGTTTCTGACACGTAGTGTGTTCAGCTCAAGCTACAGTAAGATCCACTTAAGACAGCCCTTGGATTTTGTGCATCAACCACTCCCTCCTTCTGTTACAAACAGGACACCTCAGATATCTTCTTGTGTTCCAGTGGAACACAAGAACACAATGAACATAGTCTTCATTCCCACAGTCCATTTTGCTAAGTTTAAATGACATCATCCAGGGGTAACATTTTCAGTCTAACAATTCAAACTAAAATTAGCCTGGTTTTAATTCACCCCAAATTGTGGAGATGATAGTGTTCCCAGAAACCACATTCCCTGGTCTACTTGTCACAGTATGAATGATAACACTGGAGCCCAAGGAGGTCGGCCTGCTTACCTGGTGTGTTGAACTAGTTGGTGGCTAAGACAGCACCAGGCCTGTGCCTCCTTATTCCCTCTCCAAGGCTCTTTCTGCAGTGAAAGTCTCAGCTTTAGTGTAAATAAATTTAATGAGGCATTTCCTAGGAACAGAGAGAGGAAGGAGACGAGTAAGTGAGTATTGGATTTCTGAAGTAGGTAGAGGGGCACACAGAGAAAATGAGTAGACCCAATTCACAAATTCTGCCTGGGGCTAGACCTTTATACATTTAATATAGTATGATAGTGATAATAGCTCTGCACAGTCCTTCTTTCCTTTCCAGGGACCAAATTTGCCTGCTCTTTTCAGTGGTCAGATAGCAATGATATGCAGGGCAATGACATTCCATATACATTGTGCCCTTGACGTCCCACGGCATATGTTCCTTGAGGGTTAGAATTCTTTAGCTGACTTCAAGTCTTCTTCTCTTTTTCACACCAATGACTTGTACCCAAGAGTGTATATCTATTATAATTGCCACCTAAAGAGAATAAGAATTACAGATAAGTAATTTTCTTTTTCTAATCTAACCCCCTGGAGGCATTTTAGCAGCTAATACGGATGATGACAGGCATTTCTGCTATAATTTATACAATTTCATTTTTCTTAATCATGGATTTTGCATCTCTTACGTCACCTGCTTAAAATGGAAACAGAATTTGAGTGTGTGTGTGTGTGTGTGTCTGTTTTTTTATGTATAGTCCCCATTGTAAAGTGTTGAAAATGCCCACACAATCCTGAGCAATGTAGATAAACATCTTCTCTGAGTCAACCTTCCTCTAACTGTAGACTAACCCTTTAGAAACAGCTTACAAAACATTTGTTTAAGCTCTTCAGTGGGACACCCTATCTTGAGTACTTAAATATGAAGTTAAAATGTGGACCTATATAACTACTTACCTTTGCTGAAACAATTCTCATTAAGGAGGCACAATGTAAACCATTTGTATGCTACAAAATAGAAAAAAAGATAGGAAATGTTTGAAAGGGGTAGGAATACAGTTTTTTGTTGTTGTTGTTATTGTTATTCTTCTCCCACCTTGTACAAGTCCTGATGCATGAAAATATGCCAGTAAGTATTTTTGATTTGCATTAAATCCACTAATAGACAGTGAAATGGTACTGTTTTCTACCTGCACACCTGACCACCTACTCCTTCCAGTGCAGATTGGTACAGCCAGCCCTCAAGAATCCAAGCCAAGCAGAAGCATCCCCCAGGTTCTACACAGCCTCAGATCGTCTAGGATCTAAAACTGTCATTGGCAACAGCATTAATGTATCATGAGATCAATTTAGTGCATCAAGAAATGAGGCTTTATGGGACTGCCACACAATGGTTTAAAGTGGAGTACAAAAGAGGACTTTTCTCACTGTAAGAAAATTAATTCATTTTGAAAAGTTCCTTATTTTCTTGTCTGGATCCTGTGAATGTGTCCGAATTGGACAAAAAAATCCTTGCCTACAAAATTAAGAGAAGGGTTCCAATACTCAAGGCTCATCCTCGAGTATCTGAGTGTGTCCTAAATGTGATGACAAATGCCCTTATAATAAAAAGGGAAAGGGACATTAGTGACAGAAAGGAAAGGAGGGGACCACATAACTACAAATGCAGAAACTTGAGTGACATGACCACAAATCAAGGGAAATTAAGGTCACAACACACAGGCAAGACTCAACCCTGGCTCTCTGGAAGGAGGCTAGCCCTGCAGACACTTTAATTCAGAACTTCTGGACTTAAAAACTGTGAAATAGTAAATTTCTAATGCTTTAGTTTTGTTTTATTAATTTAAATTCATATACAAGGTTTCACCATGGAATTTTCATGCATATGTGTCAGAGTTCTTTTATATTGCTCATCCATGTCCACTTCTGTTGTTTAGAGCTACTAGGTATTTGGTGTTTGTTACTGCAGCAGTTTAGAAACTAATATAGATCCTCATCTAAAAAATCCAAAGTCATAAGTATTAAAAGCTCCTACAATCCTTCATCCCCATTTTCTGTAGGATTCCCTGAGTGAGATCTTTGTACAGTTTGGCTGTGAATCTCTGCAATGGTTTCAGAGGAAGAAATCCACCACAAGAAAATCCACAGAATCAACTAACCTGGACCCATAGGGGCTCACAGAAACTAAATCCATAACAAGGAGCCTGAATAGGACTGACCTAGGCCCTCTATATATGTATTACAGTTGTGTAACTTGGTCTTCTTATGAGACTCCTAACAGTTACTGCTTTGGGGACCCATTCCTCCGCCAGGTACAAGTCCTGTTCACCCCAGTATGATCAAACTATTGCACACTAGCCCATCTAGGTGGAGGGGACCACAGACAGCTGGGGCTGAAGGAAGATCCTGAGCTGCAGGAAAGAATGGGAAAGAACATCCAGGTGGCAGAGGATAGTTCATTTATTAGGGGAGGGGCAGGGGAAAGCTATAGCCCAGCAAGAATGGCTGATTGGATCCACGTGGTGGGACATTATTAGTCAAAGAAAGAACATGGGGGAGTACTTCATTTGCATACTTAGGAGCTGCAGGGGCCCAGGAAAAGAACCTTGTAAGGTTATAATGAAAAGAAAGAAAGTCCAGCCCTGAAGTATGATGTTTCTGGCCCAGAATTTACAGCCTAGTCCCAAGGTTCAGACCCACTCACAACCCCACTGCTGCTTAGCACCAAATAATCACACAAAGGCTTATATTGATTTCATGCTGCTTGACCCATGGCTCAGACATGTTGCTAGCTACCTTTTTCATCTTAACTCAATCAATTTCCATTAATCTGTTTAGCCATGTGGCTTGGCACCTTTTCTAAGAACAGCATGGTTGTCTTCTTTCCTCTGCATCTACTGGCGTCTCCGCTGGTGTCTCTGCTGATGTCTTTGTCTCTCTTTCTGTTTCCAGAGTTTTCTTATTCTGGCATCCCCACCCACACTTCCTGTCTGCCTTCTGGCCAATCAACTTCTTATTAAACCAGTAGGAGAGATAAATATAACAACATACCAGAACATAATCCCACCAGAACATAATACACAGCCCTGGATGTTTTAGCCATCAGGTAAACAACAATTAGCCTTGAAAACACATGATCTTATCAGTTGCTACATGCATCATGGCAAGTCCAGCTGGGGAATCCTATCTGCTGGGGTCTATTGGCTCCAGAGCTAAGTAAAAGAAGATGTGGAGAGAGCCAAACCCCAACTCAGGATGAGAAAATCCAGGGCTTTAGGCATGCTTTGTCTGCTACTTTGCATCAGGCCAGCCCTGCATTCCTCCCACTGGATTGCTTCATCCAGCCTTAATAGAAGAGGAGATGCTTAGTCTCACCACAACTTGATACACCATGGCTGACTGATATCCTTGGGAGGCCAGTCTGGATCTGAAGACAAACAGTAGGGGGGGGATAGAAAGGGGGAGGGCAAGCAAACTGGGAAGACTGAGGAGGGAGGGGAAGCTTCTATTGGGAGCTAAAAATCAAACAAACAAAACACCCTCCAAGGCCAGTTTTAGCTCCTCCAAATCTTCATGTGAGCCCCATGAATGCCATCCATTCTAGTACAATGTGTGCAATGTTTTTGAAAAAACTGCAGCTTCCTATAAAAAGCTTAAAAAGCCAAGGACCTGCAATCTGATACAACACAAGGAATGTAAAAGAACTCAGTGCATCCATCCACTCGGAGTCACCACAACCCACAAACAAATTTAGTCTGTCCTCAATCTATTTTTTTCTGGCAGGGAACTTCCAGAATCTCAACAGTCTGTTCAGTACATACTTTGTTCAATCTTCTGGGTCTTGTTGTGTACTTAGAATTATGCTTTTTCACACTTTAAGAATAGATTTCATTTAGACTTCTCTCTAGTCACTGAAAGTTGAAGGTGGAGTATAGAGAGGATAGGAATGTACCCAGTGGTAGAGCATTTGCACACCATGCATAAGGTCCTGGGTTCAAATCCTAGCCACCTCCTTCCAAAAACAAGTGAAGGAATTTAGTAAGCATCAGTTCAGTTTTCCATCCTTTCTGTTTTCTTTCCTGAATTAGCCTAAGGAGGTGTTGTGTAAGCATGAAGCAGAGATAAGTATGTATCATGCTGCATACTCATTGCAGGGTTTACCTGTGGGTCTATCAAAGCTGTATAAAATATACTTTAATTAGCTCATGATAAACATGGAATTATACGTGTCTATAACAAAACCATTATTCTATTCTTTCATTGCTTGGGGTTTGCTATCATGTTCTAATAAAAAAAAAAAAAACCCAAGATCAAAACTCCACCCCTGAGCCAAACCCCTAGATCCTCCGACTTTCCTATTTGTGTCTATAGTAACTCTTGCTCTAATCTACAAGCAGCTATCATTCCTTAAGGTATTTTCCTAGCTTTCCATGAAGACTGTGTGAGTGTCATGTTGACATACATGTGAAACCACCACAGGCAAGGCACCAGCACCCACACTGCCTCATCACTGCTTCAGTTAATGTAAAAGACTCGGCGTCTGTATTAGAATGCTTGGAGCACCGCTTTGCACTTAGTAGTCACTCAATAAACAAGAATTAAGAAGGCAGGTGAAACTAAGCTCTATAACTGGAAGGTAATAGATACTGACATAATAATTGTGACAAACAAAAGCAACAAGCGCATTGACAAGTGTGACCTCTCCCTATACTGTTTTAGAAAATGGAGGAAAACAGAGAAGTAAGGAGGGGATGAGAAAGACCCCGGACAAACAAGATTTTCCAAACTGCATAGCCTCTCTCTAATGATAGGTTAGTGTTCAATGAGTTTCTACAACAGAGTCCCCCTTGACCGGCCCCACACACTCCCATTCCATGTCACAGCAAATTGAAGTTGGAAAGAAGCTTTTGTTGTTCTGTGGATGTTGATGGATTTCTCACTTCATCCTGGTGACACTGTCTGGGAAGATGATTTGTGCACATTGGGTTGGTCCAATGAGATGATGCAAGAAGTCCTTGGTGAAAACAATCAAGAGAGATGGCTGGACCCCACACAGAGTGGATAGATACAGAGACACTGATGAGAATGAATGCTGTATTCGTTTGTATGTGTATTTAGTCATTCTTTCTTTCCCTTGCTTAATTTTTACAGAGTTAACGGTCTAGCCTAGGGTGCTTACTATGCACACTCTTCTTCCAAGCTGAAGGGGATCCACCTCCTGCACCCTGGATCCATTTTAAAGTCAAAATTCTTTTGGATTTACCTCCTCACTGAAAATCAGAGAATACAAAACATTGCACATTATAGAAACAAATTCTAAGATTACCTGCCCCTCACTAGCTCTGTAACCTTAAGGAAGTAACAACTTGTTCTTAACATCAACTTCTGGTGGCTATCATGAGTCAAGCTGCCCTGTCAACATGCATGACATAGCCACTGACTTCATAAACTCTTAAATTTTATCAAAGCATGTTTTTCCTCTGCTACTCCATGTGCTCTTTTGCCTAGCAACATGTAAAAAGAAAACATTAAGTTAAATTTTCATCAGATATAAATTAGCACATTGCTGCTGCGAGATGAAACTGATAAATCACACTCATCCAGTCCAGCCTGCAGACTGCCTCCAGCTTCCTGAGCTGGGGAGGGGAGTGTCAGTGTCCCTCTGGGCCTCCTCACCCACATTTTACTAGTGTCTCACATAAGGCCACAGGACAAACTGGAAGAATTTTGTCCTTAGGATTTTGCTGGGCTTGGGTTTAACCACTAGTCTTGCTACCTAGTAAGAAGCATGCCCCTTCATTTCTCTACATGTCAGCTTCTCCATCTGCACACATAACAACAGGTGACACCCATGTGGGGACACCTGGGGAGAGATGGCTATGGCAGGACAGGAAAGAGCCTACAGTTTTCATCCATTCTGTTCGAGACCTTACCTTCTTCCATTTCATGTGCTCCCTTAAATTGAGGGGTCCCTCCCTGGTCAGCCTCCTGTCTCCTCTCCTTAGCTTTGCTTTTATTTGGTGTTTTGCTTACAGCAATCTCTATCCCTAATCGTCTGAAATTCTATCCATTTCTTCAGACTCCATTTAAATACCTTCTTTCTCATACAGCTTCTCCTCTGCCTGCAGAGGTTAAGCTCTGGTTCTGGGAAGACGCAGACCTTTGTTTTTACCCTTTTTATAAAGCTTCAAATTGTGCTCATGTTCATTCTAAGTGATGTCATCAGAATTTTCCTAAGGAAACAGTTCCTACCTACAGTTTCCTACAATTCTTTCACAGAGTTGTCTCATATCAAGCACTTAAAACAATATTTTTTGAGTGATAGAATCAATAACAAATTATATGTATCTGTAAAATTATTTTTTGTGAATTGCCAATGACCAATTAGCAAATAAGAAGTTTATATATCTGAATAAAACCAGAAACTCTAGTTTTACAGAGTTTTATATGCATAGGAGAATCTACACGTGTTTACCAGCAAACTTAGGAAGAATTTTAATGGCTGCCTTCCCTATTTCAAACACTTTATAATTTCTCATTTTCTGTGAAGAAAAGCAAATTAATTTAATTATGTCACTTTCTAGCATTTGACAGCTCTGGGACTTCACATATGAGAAATCAAAGTAACCAGTGATTTTTATTAATTCAGTGGTGGAAAACGTGTCAAAATATCACCTGTCTTTGTACACACTTGTGAATAGACTGCAATTTTTCTCTTTTAATTTGTTTGAGGGCCTACAAATGGCATATTAAACATAACTAATGTACCTAGTTTCCCAATGGTCTCTATAAATCCTTTAAATTCTGTTTCAATGTCAAAAAAAAAAACTTTAATGCTTTAAAACTACTCATTATAAAATTTTTAAAGTTACAAATGGAAAACAATGCTTCTTTGAAATGTGCAAAGATTACAAAACTGACCCATCTAATTCCAGCTGCCCCAGCAGAAAGGCATCTCCAACATGCACAGTGCTGTAGTTCCATGATGGGCAAGAAAAGCAAAGTGGAGCTTCACTACAACACTGTGAAGTGTCTGGGGGCTACCAGAAGGTTCCTACCTGAACCAGAGACTGAAATGACCGCATGATGCATAGCTCATGCCAAGAGAAAGAAAAGAAGGCAATTGTGAGGAACTCAGGGTTTGGAAACTGTGGGGAAATTATAGACCCACACATCCATGAAAAATGAAATTTTCCAGCAGAGGAATACAAGAACACACCTGAGACTCTAGCACACTGGTTCTCACCCTTCCTAATGCTACAACCCTTTCACACAAGGTTATGTTTTCTCACATTGCGGGGACCAGAAAACCATAAAATTATTTCATTGATACTCTATAGCTATAATTTTGCTGCTGTTATGAATCATAGTGTAACTATCTCATATGTGGGACATCTGATATGAAACACCCAAAGGGGTCTCAGCCCACAGTTTGAGAACTGCCACTCTAGATGTTAAGATATTGAAAAGTAGTTATGGAAATGAAATGGGGATTTTTTTTAAAATAATACATATGGCCCAGATATAATACATGACTAGGAAGGACTGAGAAAACTTCATTCCTTACCCCTTGGTTGACCTCAAACTTCCCAGCACCCCACAATATTCAAGAAAGGGTCTTTCTTCCTTTCCAAAACTATAAAAACTCAGAGGTAACTTCTTCTTCTTCTTCTTCTTCTTCTTCTTCTTCTTCTTCTTCTTCTTCTTCTTCTTCTTCTTCTATGCTCAGCTTTCGACAAAACATCCCAAGGTATGCAAGACACAGAAAATCATGGCCTATTCAAGAGAGAAAACTAAACCATCCCTGAAAAAACACGGGCATTTGTCTAACTAGAGAAAAACATTAAACACAACTATCTTAGGGACATGCAAACAGATAAAGAAAAACACAGTCAGAAAACTGCTAACGGAAATAAGAAAATGAGTTCCTAACATGAACAGGATGACAAAAGTTTGCCATTGATGGCATCAATCATATAGAGTAGGCGGAGTTGAGGTCTGCATGGAACTGAAGTCAAGTTGGCTCATTTTGATGTAGTTTGTGATCATTTTAGAATGCTACAATGTGATATCTGTGGAAATAGTTCACAACATATCTAAAGAATATACACAAAAATAATGAAGAGACTATCAAATGTATTACTGAAATTAAATCAGCTAAGCACTGAGGAAGGCGGTAACTGAGGAATGGGGAGGGTTGGTGGACAGCTATAACATATACAGAAAATAAAGACAAAAAGCTAAAGTGAATCATTCCATAGCCAGCACCACAAGGGCAAGTCGTAAATTAGTAGACTGGATTAAATTAAAATAAATGGAATCTGTGGTGATATTTGTTTGTGCTCTAACAAGTAAGGCTTGCCTAAAGATCAAAGCATAAGACTAGCCACTAATTAACCATAGAGGCCAGGCAGTGGTGACAAACACCTTTAATCTCAGCACTTGGGAGGAGGAAGCAGGAAGATCAGGAGTTCAAGGCCACCATGGGCTACCCGAGATTGATCCAGTGTAAAAGAGAAACAGAGCCAGATGGTGGAGATCTCAGCACTTGGGATCTCATGCCTTTGATCCCATCACTACGGTGGTAGAGACACAAGTGATATCATGATCTAACTGGACAGAGCTAAGACTATAAGGCAAGAGGAGACAGGAGTTTACTCCTTCATTCTGAGAAGCAAGAGGTAAGTGGTGGCTGTGGTTTACTCCTCTGTCTTTCTGATCTTTCAGCATTTACCACAATAGCTGAGTCCAGTTTTTTATTATTTAAACAATTAGAAATTTTGCTATAGGAGTCCAACTACAAACTTCCTACAAGAATGTTGCCAAAGATTTAAAGACATTCACAGTTTAAAAGTGAATATGTGGCCATCTTCCAGTAACTGCCAAAGTAACAAACACATAGGAAAAGGAAGGACGCACCCTCTATACCCTCTCCAGGCCTTTTGGGAAACAGGGAGTTTTTCCTTTGGCCATGCATATGCAAATCTACACAAAAGGTGATATCGCTGACATCAAGAAAATGGAAACTGTTCAGAAAGGAACACCTCTTAAGTATTGCCATGGCAAAACTGGAAGAATCTACCCCATCACTCAGCATACCTGGGCATGGTTATAAAACAGGAACATTGAGGGCAAGGCTCTTCCCAGAGAACTGATATGTGGACTGAGCCTGTTAAGTTTCCAAGAACCCTTACTAAAATAGATGAAGGAAAATAATGTTGAAGGGAAAACATCTGGATTCAACTGAAATAAAGTCTACAGCATTCAGAGAAGCGTACTTTTTAAGAACTAATAGACAGGAGAACATTCCCTTTTAATTCATGGTAACTGTAGAAAAAAAAATAACCAAAATGATGTTTCTTTAAAAAAATAAAAAAGAAGCCAACAAAGATATAATACAGATAATGAGATGAGTGATGGCAATCCTAATTGCAGACAAAAGAGAGTCTTAGTCTCAAGTTACAAGATACAAGGAAAAGCATCATGTAACAACAAACGCCAACTAATACAGAATATGCATTGTAAATTTTAAGCATCAAATACTAGCACTCCAAATTATATATATCAAATATCAATAAATCTGAGGCATAGTCAACTCTGCAATGCTAATGGGGGGTCTTCCACAGGCCATATACAATTTAAATAAAATAACTAGATAGAAGACTAATGAGAAAATGCTCACATGAACAGCCCTGTATGTATGTATACAGAGCACCCCATTTAACAACAGCCCAATACATACTTTTCCATGTGCATGTGAGAACTTCATTAGTATAGGCCATCCCTAGAATGTGAAAATGTTTGTGAAATATGTAAATATGGATCCATGCATGATCGTATGTTTCCCAGGTCCTTGAATGTAGAAGCAAAAGGATCAGGACTTAAAGTCATCCTCTTTGCTACTAAGGAGTTCGAGGCCTGCCAAGGCTTCACAAAACCTCTCTCAGAAGAAAGTGAGAAGATTAGACTTACTCAGAATGTCTTTTGTAGGTTCAGGGGAACACTGGAGAGCAGTGAAGAAGAAAGCGAAAGGTGTTAAAAAATGAGTAGAAAACGAAAACGTCCTCCTACACAATCAATGAGAGAAAAAGAAAAATGACAGGGAAAATAAAACAAATTATCAATCAACAGCAATAACTAGGAGCAAAGTCATAACCAGATACGTCTGTATGGAAGCAAAGCCAGCAGCTTAGTTCTAGATCTTACGAACTGAAACGTTAAGTTAAAGCCAAAGCCTACATTACCAAGTACATAGTAAAAACCAGCATTCAAATGAAATATGATAGAAAAATAATAACAAAGCCAAGACTCGATTCTTTGGGAGATCTACAAACCTGACACATGTTAAAAAATATGAGCAAATACTTATGAAAATAAAGTCAACTTGTCATTAAAAGGCACACTTTCTGTACAATCGTTGCATGAGTGTCTGTTATGGCCAAAGAGTGGTAGCAAGGGTTTAGCGAGGAAAGAGAGTGGAGAATTGCCACTGAATGGGTACAGAGTTTCAGCATAGAAAGCCAGGAAAGACCTGGAGATGGATGATGATGACAATTGTACAATATGGACATCACTGTCACTAAAATGTACACTTTAAAATAGCTGAAATAGGAGAAGACTCAAGAAAAAAATGTAACTTAAAATATCTGAATTCCATTCAAATTATCAACATCAATTATAAAAGTATGGCTGTTGAGGAATTTTTATGTTACAAAGAGTAAGTGTTCCTTAGAAGATGAGTGTGCACTGCTTTTGGCTGCCTGTGATTCGCATTTAATTCTGTTCAAACAGTGACCTTATCTTCAATTTTTTCTCCTTTGCTCAAACATTTTATTTCACTGTTAACCTGAAGTCAGAGATTCTAAAACTTGATAGCAAAAAGCTTTGAATTATTAAAATAAGAATGAATTTTCAGAATATTTACTCAATAAAAACATTATCTTAGGTCACAAAAAATAAAATCTTGGTATTACCAGGCCTCCCTGCAAAGAGAGTGTCAAATTATTCAGAATGTAGCCAGGAAAAAGTAGCAGGTGGTAGTTTTGGGGAGAAGATTATGAAACTGTGTTCTCTATGATCATGATAATGAGCACATGAATTTATATATGTGTTGAAATTCATAGAAATCTATACAAAATAAGCATCAATAAAAAGGGCCAGAGAGATGACTTGGCATGTAAAGATACTTGCCACCAAGCCTGATAGCCTGTTTTGGTTTTTTGTTTTGTTTTCTGATCTACAGAATCTGCCAAATTGAAAAACAAACTAACAAACTCCTGCCAACTTGCCTTTTGACCCCTACAATGCACTGTAGATGGTTCACAAACATACTAATGCAATAAAAATACTTTACTTTAACTGTTTTAAAGGAGCCAACAATATTTTTTTTCAGCAGCACAGACCTCCACATCTTCTTTGATTGTTTTCATATTTATTCATCTCCTTTCTCAGAATCCACAGTCTAAAAGGCCCTCTGGCTGCTTGTCCTTCCAGAGCATGAAAGAGAGCAGCTAACAGTCATTGTCACAGGTCAAACACTCCTTGATATCTTTAAGCAGCTAAGAGCTAATATGCATTAAATGTGTGATATGCTGTTCCAATTGCGATCTCCCCTACTTCTACTATTGATCTTCCCTGGCTTTAGAAGTGTGTACCCAATAAATATTAACCACCAGACACATGCCAGCAGCTCCCTGCTACAGAATGTGCCTCTTGTCATCTCTCTCTAGGAAATAATCAGACCTACACTTAATATACTTGTAACAATAGTGAAGTGCCTCCAGGACACGATGTGAAAAGCAGGACTCAGAAACCATCCTTGCTTTATTTATTATTCTGTCATTTACTGTCATGTGGTAAAGGCCAGAGAATCTAATCCCTTTCCCTTCTGGGATTAGTGTAGTTTGTCTTTTCTTAAATGTAGATTGCAGATTTGAATAGTGCATAACTGCGCTCTGGTGTGATCTTTTTGTTATCCATATGCAATCTGAGTTTTACCTGGAGAGAAAAGAATTTGATCTAGATCTGCTTGCCTTACCTAATGTCATTTATTTGAGCTTTGTACCTGTAACAAAATTTGAATATAGCAGATCTGGGGAGATAGTTCAGTTGGTAATATGCTTGTCATGCAAGCATGAGGACCTGAGTTCAAGTCCCAGATCCCACATAAAACCCAGGGCAAGACAGCATACACTTGCAATCCCACAGCAGAGAGGCAGAGATGGCTGGTTCTTCGGGCTCACTGGTCAGCCAGCCTAGACAAATCAGTGAGTTCCAGGACAATGAAGACCCTATCTCAAAAAAAAAAAAAAAAATGAGGCCATCTTGTGACATAAGTCTAATAAAAACATGCTTACACTGTATCCTTATACACATGAACATATAAACACATGGACATACAAAAAAGCTTTTTTAAAAATTATAGCTTATGCCAGGCAGTGGAGGTACATGCCTTTAATCTCAGCACTAGGAAGGTATAGGCAGGTGGATATCTGTGAGTTCCTGGTCTACAAAGCAAGTTTCAGTGCACAGAGAAACTCTGTCTCAAAAACCACACACCAAAACAAAAAATAAACAGAAAAAACAGCTATAGCTTATATCTTCTATAAATATGATTACATATATGTCCCCATTATATATACTTTTAAATGTACTTGTGTTTCCTGGATACTGACTACCAAGCCAGGCCATAGTGGGGTTAGAAGAAAAACATATTTTTAAAAATATCATAGGTTAGGTGTGGTTGTACTTACCTAGAATCCCAGCACTTGTGAGGCTGAGACAAGAGGACCATCCAGCCTGAGCAATATAAAAAGATCTGATCTCATTTAAAAAAAAAATCAGGACCAGTTAAAAGGGCATATTGCTCTTCCATGGGACCCAACCTTAATTTCCAGCACCATATCCACAACAGTTTATAACTCCAGCAGCATCTAGACTCATGTGTACATATACCCCTACACACACACACTACACACACACACATCACATAGTTTTAAATAATAAAAATAAGTAAATAAATTAGATTTAAATATGAAGACAAATTTATAATTTCTTGATCATTGGCATTTGCATATTTTCAGATATTCTTTTCATTACTGTGCTCCTATATCCCCTCCAGTTGTGCCTCAATAATCCCATTCTAATTCTAGGTAACTGTAAAAGGTTAAACTTGATACATTGAGAGATGACTAGTCCTGACTAGTACTTGAGCAGCCATATTGAATTTCTTGGGCTACAATAAAAGAACTCCACAAACTAGATTACTTAAAGCAATAGGAACTTTCTGACCCACAGTTCTGGGGAAGTATGAGCCTATGACATCCTTGTAGATGTATAGTCTTTAAAGGTCCCAGAAAGAATCCTTCCTTGTCCCTTCAAGCCTCTGGTGGTGCCAATGACTCTCCTGGCCTTTTTAGTTTCCAGCTATGTTCTTCCAAACTCCACCTCTGTTGTCATATGGCCCTCCCCCTGTAGATCACACACTAGGCATACTGCATGAAGATTCCACCAGACTCAATGTTTGACTTCTTCTTAGCTAGTTATATCTGTAATGATCCCATTTCCAAATAAGGGCATAGTGCAAGGTACAAAGGGCTGGGATTTTCAAGTGACTGTGTAGAGACCATAGTTCAAGTCTTAACACTAACTCAATCAGTTAATCAATCATTCTTATTCTTATTTTTGAATGGCTCTACCATTAAATTGCATTGTGGTATTTGTGTGGGATATGGTCCTGTACTGATGATAAATTAAGGTCACACTGTTCACCTAATAATCACAGTGTCCTTTCATCTGACCAATACTATCCCCTCAGACTTTCTTGTTCTCTTGATCCTCTCCTCTTTCTCTGCTCCTTGATTATTACTGCCTGTCTTCATGCTTACCTAAAAGACAGTTACAATTTTCCTATTGTTCCTCTGCATTAGTTTGTTTGAAACCAACCCCAAACACCTGTGATGGGTGAAGAACGGTGGCTGACATAGTCTTTTTTTGACAAACATTTGTTTATAGTGATTTGAATAAGAATTCCCCTCACAGGTTAATATATTTGAAAGCTTGGTCTCTAGTTAGTGGAACTGTTTAGGGAGGATTAGATGTGGCCTTGTTAAAGGAGATATATCACTTGAGTGGGTCATTAAGGTTTCAAAAGCCCACACACTTCTAGTAAACTCTCTGCCTTGTACTTGATCAAATGGAAGCCCTCAGCTACTGTTCCTGTGTCATGCCTGCTGGTCAGGTGCCATGCTCCCCACCAGGATATGATGGTTTCAGATGTACCCTCAAAAACTGAGAGGCCCAAATAAACTCTTTTTTCTTTTTTTTTTAATGGATCACTGAGGCTTTTATTTATGATGGTTAACCGCTGGGGCTACAAACACTAGCTTGGAAGTAAGATGACAGACCAATCACATGATTACAAAGCTGGAGTCTCCAGGTGGTCAGGTATGGCTTCAAGGATGTCTAAGAAAGCAGGGTACGAGAGGGGCAAGCACAGGGCTGGTCATGAGTAGCCTCGATGACATCAGGAACAGAGTCTAAGCAGCTGGTGGCTCCAGAGATCTCCACGCACTTTACTTGGCCGAGGGAGGGTGGGGGTTCCTGAAGGACCTGCCAGCAAACTTGGCCTTGCTGCCCAGCTCTTCCTCGAAACTTTTTTCTATAAGTTGCTTTGGCCATGGTATCTCATCTCAGCAATAGAGAAGTAACTCAGACACTATTCTTATCCAATAGACCGAGTCTCTTGCTTGTCTACGCTTTGGAAAGGCCTGGCTTAGATATGACTAGAGTAGACTGGCATGATGCAAGTCTTTTGCTCCATGTGAAATGCTGAGATGTGGTAGAGCCCTTACAAGGCAGGGTTTAGTACAAAGTGATGAGGGTACCGGAGGTACTGGCATTGAAGACACAACAAGAGCAAGCTGCTGTGAAAGAACAGGTCAGGGCTGAAAAGACAGCTCAGCAGAGAAGAAGGCCTATGGCTCATCTAGAGCACCTGGGTTCAGTTCCCAACACCCCACTCAGGCAGCTCACCACCACATGTATCTCCAGTTCCAAAGTATCCAACACCCTCTTCTTTTTTTAATTTTTTTATTTATTTAAAAGTTTTCTCCATACCTACCACTGCTACTCCTCCTTCCTTCCTCCCAGTCCTCCCTCAGCCTCCCTCCTCAAACCCGGATCCTTTCCCCAAGAAGGACAAGGAATCCCAGTAAGTCAGTTAGGACTGGCATATCCAGTTGAGGTAGGCCCAAGTCCCTTATCCCAGTATCAAGGCTGAGTTAGGCCAACACTCTCTTCTAGTCTCCAATGGTATACACACACATGTGACATGCATTCACACACACACAAACACACACACACTAATCTTTTAAATAGAAACTTACTTTGGAAAATAAAAAGAGCAGCTCTGACTCCTCAAATCTTTCTCAAGCTTTCTTGCCTCACAGCCTCACTCACTGATCCTCTGGCAACAATACTTTAGAGCTTTGGCCAAAATTGAAGCAGACAAACGGAATTGCCTGACTTGAACTATCAGCCTCTAAAATCTAAGATAAATGAATGCCTTTTTCTTATGATTCATCCACCCTTAGGCATTTTGCTATAGTAAATGGAAAGCTGGCAATGCAAACCTGAGTGTGGACCTACTATGGTTTATTTCCTTCTTAATGCCAGCTACTGACTCAAGATTCCAAAAGAGGAGCTAGTGAGATGGCTCCATGGCTAAGAGTACTTAGTGCTCTTGCAGAGAGCTCAGGTTCATTCCACCACTGACAGCATCTCGCAATTGCCTGTAACTGTACTTCTGGGATATCTGACATCTTCTATCTATCCCCTGTGGGCACTGACATGTACGTGGTGCATGTATATTCATCCAGGCTCAAACACATACACATAAGTCAAAAAGATGCAAATCTTTTCTGAAAGATTTCAGAGGAGTGGACGGAGCCACTGAAGATAGTGATCAAAGGCCGGAAAGTTCAGCATTGATCTACCCACTATCCACACTCTCTTCCTATTCTTCTGCAGCCACCATGTTAGAGCAGTAAACCATTTGTTTAATCACTATGCTTTTCCCTGACTACAAGTAATAAAATGCTGTACCCTCTAAAATAATTTCCTAGCTACTTGCTAAGATTCATCTCTGACATTTCATTAAATATGATCATTTAACTGTACAAGTACAAATGCATTTTTAATTTAGCTTACTGCAGATATTACTGATGTGGGGAAATGAATTCCTGTTGCTGTAGGAAATATATATCATTCACATATGCATGCCACAAAAGAACAAATTATTAAAAATTACTGAAACTCCTATGAAGATTTATATTTAACTTTTGCATTTCCAGTCTTTGTGTCATTGTAGAAACATAGTTTGTCGCCCATGAGTCTGGGAAGAATGTGTGGGTGGGTTTCATAGGGCTCTTGATCAATAGCCATGGACATGCTATAGTATTAAAGGCAATGGGAATTGAGTTTCAAGTGCAGAATTATGAAGGTAGCATACTTATCACTAGGCAAACTGTTACTGGTCATCTCTATGAAAGAAAAGAGCAATGGAAAATGTATCTTTGGTCCTATGTATGATAAATCCAACTGTGACTTAGGCTGCAGCCTTAATAGGAAATTGCTAAATGTAAGCCCACATTCTCATGGTCATTGTATTTAGAACAACTGAGGAAATAATGGGCTCATTTTGGGTTTTTTGCCCAAGCTATAAAATCAACAACTTACTCCTTGCAAACCAGCAATTATTATCTATGTTGTCAGGTACTTCCACAGAATGTACTTCCACTGATGTAAAAAGAAGCAAACTTGTCTCAAAAATCTCTGCAATGTATAATAGAGAATCAAAATAATAGAAGTGTGAAATACTTACTTAGAAAAAGAATCTATTCTGGGAAAATGAGAGGCACAACATTTTCATGTATTCAAAAGTTAAGTAAAAAAACCAAATGGGTGATAGCAGTGATATAAAAATTAAGAGTGAATGGTAATGAGAAGCAATATTTCTTCTCACCTGTTCTTGTACTTGTTTTAGGTCCATGTTTAGGTTGACTTTGTGGAAATTATTCTATACCACTAAGCTGTATACTTTCTAAGTCACATAATAAGTTTAAGATTTTAAATTTAGAAGGGACCTTTGAGATAATCTAAATTAGGTCTGATATAGGTACTTTCTGTTTCCTAATAGATAAAATGCCTTTTCTCCTTCCTTTACCAAGATAAGAAGCAGACAGTCTCCAGGGACCATTGGTAAAATAGAATTAGTGAGAAGAGACTGCCCCCAAGTTCCTAATACTTCTGAGTGGTAGCAGGGATTCTCCTTTACCTTAGTTCATTGTGTGCTGCTTTAACAAAATGTCCAAGGATGGGTAAAATATAAATTAAAGAAATTAACTTGGCTCATGGTTCTGATGGTTGAAATTTCTTAGGTCCCTGATTGCACCATATGGTGAAAGTATGTGCAAGAAGATTCACATGGTCAGAAAAAACAAACAAACAAACAAACAAAACAGAAGTCAGATGAGGGATCAGCCTTATGTTCATAACAAATAAGTCTCTCAAGAACTAATTTACTGAGACCTGCATTGATTGTTTAATGAGGATAGTCATGATTCAGTCACCTGATCACCACCCTCAAGACCTCCTTCCCTAATGGTTCTCTCTCCCCCACATCACTACATTGAGCAGCAATTCTGCCTGTGAGCCTTTGGGGGACAGACCACATCTAAACCACAGCATCTCTGCTACTTGATGAAGCACTTAGGCCAGCCAGGAAGAGCTTTAATTTGTGTGCTGCAGGCTTGTGCGACGATGCCACTTACAAATGTTATGATGTTAGTCCTGTTACAAGTGATGCCACTGAGTAAGGCAGTGTGCCCGGGAGGAATGTAGCTGATCAGCGGCAGTGAGGGGGAACGCACCGTCCCAAAGCCATTGGGTTGAAATGAGATTATCTTTACAAAGATTTTTCTCTTAACCACAGCAGCAAACATGTCGTTTTTCAAAAGCAGAACCCATAATCCGCTAAATCAAATAGCTTTTGAATGCAATGTGTCAAAACATTGAAATTCCATTCTATGTCTCAAGATCTAGCAAACAGCTAGATTAAGGGGAGTAATGAATAACTCTTCTTCTATAATAGTTGGTTTTTTAATACTCTAGTACACAAGTATGCATTCCGAAATACGATGAGGTTTGTACTGTACCTTTAATTCAAGAAGGTGGGGAGTGATCTTCCTTCTTCTTACTTAAAAAAGTAACATTGTTTCAGTTACTTCTAGAATACTGAAGGACAGCAAGTTCCAGTTGTTGAAATATTTTCCTTTTTATTGTAAATGACAAAAGAAGCAGTAGCCGTGTTCTGAGTAAGGTAGAATTCAAATACATTCCACCTGAAATGAAATATGACCTTATTCACTTACAGCATGTCCACAGGGAATAATGGTGAGTTCACATTGGGTGCATTCTCACCAATTTTTCCTGGGGTTTCTAAATGCCCAATATAAGCTAAATGTGGTGCATGGCTTGGACATGATTTGAGTGTCTTCACAAAGGTTTATATGCTAAGAACCTGGTCATGATATGACATGACAATATTCAGAAGTGATACCTTTAAAGAGACAGGGTCTACTAATAGATAATTAGGTCACTGCTCATGGAAAGTATTAATATTGATTTTGTATAATTTAATCTCTCGAGTGGGGGTGGTTATAAAAGTGAACTCACACCTTGGTTTTGTGTAGACAGCCTGTACCTTTTCTTGCATGGCAGTCCTGTGAAATGTAAAGGATAAAAAGGATGTCTATTCACCCCCAAATAATGAAAACACTGACAGACAAAAAAGAAATATTCCAAAGAGTCCAAAAAAATCCAATGACTCCCACTTGATTAAATAACTAAACTTGTTAGGGTTACTTATAGGAGCACAGGTGACTCACAGGTGGCCAGGTACTGTACCCAGAAGCCCCAACCACCATCCACCAAATTCCTTCTCATTTGACTCTAAGTCTAGAGGACAATCAACACAAACCTGGGTTCAGAGCACTACCTAGCACTGAAGTATTAGAAATGAGGCCAGGCTCACACAGATAGACAAAACCTAATCTGGGGAAATCCAGTGCTTCTCCATATCGTATCCCTGCTCACATCAAGAACTCTACTGACCTCAGAAAACACTGTCCAACCATGAGAAAGATGACTTGTTTGGTTGCATTTTAGCACATACACATGTTCAATGGCATCTTGCTGCAAGATGGAGTTAGTTAGGCTGGCATTCAAAAGACTAGTCTTACCATACCTTTGTATTTTCAAACCACGTGAAATAGCCAGGACACCAAGCTATTTGGACCCCCTGGCTACCAGAATCATAAGCCAAATAAATCTCATTTCTATGTAAAGTAGACAGCATCAAAAACATTTTATAGCAATATCAAATACCCTAAAGCATGTGGAATGCCAACTTGACCCCCTAGCAATCTCAGGACAGCAAGGACAGACCTCACATTAAAGGACTCCCTACATCTCCCTGTTCCTTGTGCAATATGTGTAGCTGCAAGAACAGACCTCACATTAAAGGACTCCCTACATCTCCCTGTTCCTTGTGCAATATGTGTAGCTCTCCTACATCCACCTAGTTCCATTCTATTCCATAGCTTCCATGTCTTACCTGCTACAGTTCTTCACTCATTGCTCTGTTGTCTCCCTGATCCCATTCCTCTCTCTAAGCTTGATGAGATTAGCATAGTCACCAACTCGGTGCAGTTCTAAAATATCAGTCTCTTCACTGCCTCTACAGCAGTGGTTCTCAGTCTGTGGGTAATGACCCCTTTGGGGCCAAACAACCCTTTCATGGAAGTTGCCTAAGACTATCAGAAAACAGTTATTTACATTACAATTCATAAAAATATCAAAATTATAGCTATGAAGTAGCAAAAATAATAATTCAATGGCTGGAATCACCACAACAACATGAGGAACTAATTTTCCTTTAAAAAAAGAAAAGATGCAGAGGCTTATTATTAATTATAAATGCTCAGCCTATAGCTTAGTCTTATCTCACTAGCTCTTATAACTTACATTAACCCATTTATATTAATCTATGTTTTGCCTTGTGGCTTTTTACCTCTCTCCCGTCTTGCCCCTTCTGTTTCCCCTCCACATCCTCTGGTATCTCTCCCATGCCTGGAAGTCCCACCTAACCTCTTTCTGTCTAGCTATTGTCCATTCACCTCTTTATTAAACCAATCATAAGATATATTGGCAAAGATACATCTTCACAGTACAAAAAGATTATTCCACATTTCCCTCTTTTGTCTAAATAAAAAGGACTGTTTTTAACTCTAGCATAGTAAAGCTATTTACAATAAGAACAATCATTAGGTATTGTCTCAATAGAAAATAGGTAATAACAAATGAATCTATATAAAGTAAGAACAATTATCAAGTAAGAATTACAATCACAATGTCCAGTCCATTTGCATTTGACAAATTCAAAGAAAATACTCTTGTCTATCTTCTCCTGATAAGTCAAAAGTTTTGTACCTAATTTACTTTCTATCATGGCTAAATAAAACTGTAACTATAACTATCTAGTCTAGTCTATAACTATTATCCATCAAAGATCCTAGAAGGAGATAATATTACCTGAGTAAACAGGAAGGGAAGAGCAAGCAACTTCCAAAACTATGAGAAATGACAGAAACAGCTGACTGTCTTAACAGTTACCCCAAGGCTCCTTTGCACAGCTTCTATTTTATTGTTTTAAGGCAGGATTTCTCTATTTCTCATTAGTATCAAACTTGTTATGTAGTGCAGGCAAGTCTTGAACCCATGATCTTCCTGCCTTAGCCTCATGAATTCTAGCATTACAAGTGTCTTAATGAAGGTTTACAATGCTATGATCCTTGTTTACACCAGGATCAAAAGCAACTTGGAGAGGAATGGGTTTATTTCTAATTACACATCACACTCCATCACTGAGGAAAGTCAAGGCAGGAACCTGGAGGCAGAACATTATGCAAAGGCCTTAGAAGAGTTCTGCTTACTCATTGCTTGAGGTAAGCTCCTCATTGCTTGCTTAGTTTGTTTTCTTATAGCACCCAGGAAAAGCAGACCACAGGTGGCATTGCTTACAGTGAGCTGGACCCTCCCACTTTAACCATTAATCAAGAAAATGCAGCATGGCCTTGCCCAGAGCCAGTCTGATGGATGCAGTTTTTCAACTGAGACTCCACCCTCCCAAATGACTTTAACTTGTGTCAAATTGACATAAAACTAACTTTCACAAGTATGGGCCACTGATCATGGCACACTTCTCACATTATTTTTTTTTAAGTACTATGTTTTTAAAAAAAATGTTTCAGTTATTTTTCTGTAATCTAGTTCATTTTGTCTCTCCTCAAAAATATACATTGTTTTTTATTTATGTATGGATCAAGTTCCTTTGCCCTAAATTGTGTCTTTCAGTGAGATAATACAAATGCCATTTTTATGCCATTCTGAGCACTACATGGCCTACATAAAGTGAGTACCCACCAGTGGTGCTGAAGCAGGAATAATACTAGTGAAAATGTTGTTGATTAGGGTGATGAAGAGAATGACAGGTTCACAGTAGCTAATGACTAACACTCTTCTATAATGTCTGCATCAGAGAGCAGCCATTTCCTATGACTTTTGAATTGCTTTGCTTGCTTGTACTAAATATCAAAAGGCTTTTATCTACTCTTTGGGATGATTTGACAGGATGAAAGAAAATAAGTTTTCCATAGCTGAAGAACTCTTGCTGTATCACAAGGGAGCGCAGCAAGAAAATATGTCAAGCAGGATAAAAGAGAAACTGTAGAAGAAAAATAGATCACAGTAAGCCTCAGACAGTCTCCTCTGAGTCAGAGAACTATTAAAATGTAGAAGAAATATAAATCCAAGAAAGTTAAACGTGGCCAAAAGGTGTTTGAAACTTGAGCATGTCTAAAGAGATGCTAAAGGCAAAGATGTCATCTTATAACAGCCTTCATCCTGAAAAGGCAGGTCTAGGTCACCTCTTCCCATCAGCTGGCCTGGAGCTGATTACCCATGGCAGATAGCTACGAATAATTGCTCTAATCATTCCAGTGACTCCCTTACCTTGTCCCAGCAAAGAAGCAATGCATTAGCCAGCTTCAGAGGCCAGGCACTCCAAACTTGACGAGTCTAAAAAAGACACCTCTATTCAAGGAATCATCTCTTGAAGTGGTTCACTGGCAAAGAGTTCTATAATGGCTTCAAAGCTGACTGTAGATAAGGGTCTCATTAAATGATTTGGGAATTTGTCTTTTGCAGGTTGAGCTGAGATGATGACCAGTGGGGTGGAGGCTGATATCAGCAAGAAAGGGGAAAACATGTCACCCAGAATTGTGTTAAGGATTCAGCCCTTGCAGAGTAGTGGATAATTAGGGCTTTGTGTCATCAGAACTTTTCATGTCAAAAAAAAAGCACAGTCTGCCTAAATAAGAAACTGTCAGGTCTGTTAAAGCCATAAGAGTTAGATCCTGCTTTTCAACCTGCACCTTCTCACTGGATATGCCAACTTATTCTAGAAGGCTAAGCAGTGAGGTGCTTTATTTAAATGCTTATAGATGTGTTTGTTTTAATCAAACTTTTTGATTCTTGAGCAAACTGTCTACTGCTTCCTTTAGCATATAATCATTTTGTCTTCTTGTGCAGATAATATTGACAAAATTCAAACAAACTATTTTGAATCTGAATAAGAAACTATCTAAATATTGCATTAAGTGACAAGAAAATTTTCCAGGTTTTAAAAAAAAAAGTACTATGGGAAAATCTCTCTAATGTGCTAGACTAATAATAAACCAGAGAGAGCCCAATTCAAGTGAGCCCTTTCACATAATAACATTGGGCATCTGTCCACCAACATGAAGCCTTTTCCCTACATAGAATTTAGCAGATCTTACTAGAGGTACTTGCTTTGTGTCTATTTTTCTTTGTAAATCTGAGACGGTGGAAAGCTAAAAATAGTCCATTCTTTTCCTCTTTTACATCTAATACAGTAACTGTCACTTAGCTAATGCTGAACAAATGTTGTAAATGAATTTTTCTCAAAACTCTGAATTAATTGTTAATAGTCATTTTAACTAAAGATTTTTTTCTGAAGCTATTTTCATTTTATATACCAATATACCTAAGGTCACTTAAAAATTTCCAGGTAGAAGGTCATGTTGGGAAACTTTTAAAAGCCCTATTGTAGAAAACTATGGACCCTCACACACGGTCCCCCGAGCAGATATCTTTGCACTCCCGATGCTTGTGACCATCAGACTCTATAGTTCTCAGCCTTGGAGTGTGGTTACACTGGAAGCTCTCCAGGATGCTTCAGTCTTTCACCCTCTCACTGGAGTCATGGTTCCTCTTGTTCTAAGTTTCCAAATTTGTGGTTCTGCAGCTTCCATTCCACACACTTCTACTGGGGGACTGTCCAGCCTCTAATCATGAGAAGCAAGCTAGTAAATTTCCTCCTTTTATTAGAAATTGAAAGGTAAGGATGCTACTCAGTTAGTAGAGTTCTTGTCTGTCATGTACAAGGACCTGGCTTTGATCCAAGTACCACATAAAGGGCATGATGGTTCACACTTATGATCTCAATATGTAGGGAGTTGAGGCAGGAAGATCAGAAGGTCATCCTTGGATACATAGTTAAAAACCCTGTCTCAAAAATACATATATAAACTCATTCTCTCAGTTCTGTCCCTGTACAGAACATTGACTAATACTTGCCCCTTTGCTCTTAGCCATGACTGACTATGATGATCATGGCTTCATGGTTACTATAACCTTTCTTGACTTGGTCCCAGTTCCATTGTGAAGCCGCATCTTTTAATGTCTCAATTCCTCATACACACCTTACTCTACCTACCAATCTCTCAACAAGAAAAGCATCCTCCCACATGATACATGTAGGCCCCATTTACCTGTTGTCTTATTTTACATGGGTTTAATTACCCATGGTCAGCATAATGAATTCTTGCACTTTTCACTTCACAGCCTAGGAGCTTGGACATTCCTTGGTCCAGTTTATCCAAACTGTGCCAGTTACCTACCTGTTCCTCTCTGAGTAGCCCTGTCTGATACCAGACCAACTCATGGAATTACATGCTTCTGTTCAAGTAATCCTGCCTTATCTAATAATGATCCAGTGTACAAAAGTAATGATGCTGGCAATTCATATATGACAGGTGAAGCTGAAAAATGCTTCCTTTAGACAATAGATGGAAGTTTGTGGCTTAAGAAGAGGCAAAAGGAACCCCATGCTGAGGTTGCTGAGATCCACAGTACATGGGAGATTTTGAGAGACTGGGGCGCATTCCCACAAATTTTATTACAGGATATTGTCATAATTGTCCTATTTTGAAATCAGTTATTTCTGATACTCTTAGTAGTTTAATTTGTACATTAAACATTATCATAGGTATTTTATATAAAAATGTTGTTACATATATACTGCATGCACTATATATATGTGAAGATTACATTATGTGCATTATATATTGACATGCATATGTATATAAAAATATATACTTACATACATGTATATGATTAAATTCTAACTGAAGCTTCATGCTTCACAGGAGCATCTTATAATGTGTCTCCCATGAATATGAAATATCCACTCTATTCATTGCCTGTTACATATATACCCTCACTCCATCACCAACTCTCAGGAAACCCACCATTCTGGGCTTGGCCAGCTATTTACAACACATCTCTGAAGTTGCAACTTGAGAAAACCTTACTCAGGGACCAGAGTTTGGGCTCAGCAGCTATGATTTACCACTGATTCTTGGGAAGCATCAATTTTCACCCAGAATCACCTAACTGCCAGAAACAGCAAATTATCTGCAACTTTTGAGCTTCCGCTGTCATAGACACAGTGCTTATGCTCACTGCTCTTGCTGTCTTCACTTGTTACACTTTGTCCTCATTACCCTTCTCATCATCCAGCTATTTCAGCAGACTCTTCTTTGAAAACACTAGAGGAAACAAAGGCCCAGGGAAAGTATCTAGAAAGATCCAGAAGGATCTTGATATTCTAGGAGGGTGTTATTCCCCAGCTGGCATGGGAAGGGTGCCCATAAACCATGCAGGACCCAACATAGTATGGCACTTCTTTGCAGGGTGCAAAGTGACCACAAAGATCAGAATGTCTGAGTTCCCAAGAGATTCATGAGCATCTCTTTCCAGTGTGTCTTGGGAGAAAGAAGACGGAGGAGGAGAGAGAATTTGAAATTTTTTAATTGACCCAATTTATCCAAAAGGGAGAATTTTTAAAGAAAAAGAGACCATTATCTTTAGATGTCAAATGTAAGTCTTTCAGAAATCAATGGAAATAGAATTTCTGGAGTACTACATGTCCTAGTTAAAAGCAATAAGAAAAACTTCATTTTTTTGCACATCTTCATTGTAATATATTAAATTGGCCTGCTTTTATCAATGAGAAAAAAGCCAACTCAACACCTCTGCCACAGTTATTATGTATGAATATGATAGATATTTGATGAGTCAGTAAGTAAAACCCATAAAAACTTTTAACATTTCTAGTTTAAGTTATAGTGGCCCACCCAGGAGGCTGAAGTACAAGGATTGAAAGTTCAAGGCCAGCTAGGCCACATCAGAAGACCCTTTCTCACAGAAGAATTGAAATAAAAGGGGCTTGGAAAATGGCTCCATCTTTACTGCACGAGCATCCAGATGGAAGATCAATTTTGGGCACTGATATAAACGTGGAATGCTGTGCAGGAGGGCTGGAGAGAAAGGAGGGGTTGAAGAAGGCAAGTGCCTGGAGCTCCCTGGCCAGCCAGCCTTGCCGAATCGGAGAGCTTCTTCTTCAGTAAGAGATCTTGTGCTGAAAAGCAAGATGGAGAGTGATTGACACCCAGCATCAACCTCCACCCTCACAAATAACAGACAGATGGACAGAGAGACTGGGATAGAGAGAAAGAGACACGTTTAAACAACAACAACAACAACAACAAAGAAACACTTAGAATCCCCAAACAAAAGATAAATGCCTTCATTGTGACCAATCTATATGTTATATTTAGAATAACTTACTGATGAATAGTATGTATGGAGTAGAAGTATTTTCATATGTTACTGAAGAACATTACACAAAGTCACATTACCAGCAGTGGCTTTAAGTCCCACTATGCACAGTTATCAAATTATGAATATTTCACTTCTCAAAACATTTATAACACAAACATCTACCTTTAAGTCACTGTAGCTTAAAAAATCTTTAATACAAAATTCAAAATTCTATAAACATGGAATATCATCTATAAATACACAACATAATTTCCTTTTTTAAAAAATGTTGCTATGATGTGTATGTGAAGCATTCCTCCAAAAAGCTGATATTTTGAAGACACAGTCTCTTGCAAGCAGTGCCTAGAGGGGGGCTGTGGGGAAATGATGCATTTTGAGAGTTCTCATTTAACAGATTGATTATATTGATGGATTCAAATTTGAATTGACTCTGGGAAGGTAGGAGGTTCTGAGAAGTTTATCATTGGGAGCATGAGTTTGAAGGATACATCTTGGTGCTATCCACTTCTGTCTCTGTACCCGACCTCCTGACCACTGCAAGATGAACGATCTTCTTTCACATGTTTCCGAAGCCATGATGTCCTGGAGGCCACAGTCGTGGAGCTAGCCCAGCGAGAACAAGAACTATGAGCAAAAATGAACCCTCTCTTTCCAGTTGCTTATGTCAGAGCTTCTGTCACCATGGTGAAAACTACCACAAGTGAGCTAGGATTCTATGAATCAAAAGTTTAGTTCTTTTATCCATTATCTACACATTGGCTATGACAAACTATCAGAGATAAGCTGCACAAAGGGGTTTATTATCTCTCATGGTTTCAGAGGTTTCATTTCTCAGTTATTTGTACTATGGATTTGGGGCCCATGGCAAAGCAAAACATCATAGTGGGAGCAGGCGGCAGCACTAAGCTACTTTCTTCCCAAGGACTAGAAAGCCAAGACAGAAGAGTAAACCAATATTCTTTTCAAGGGTACACCTCCCATGACCTGACTTCCCTTCACCAGAGTCCACCTCATAAAGAGTTGCCCACCTCTCAAACCCTGAGCACAAGCTTTAACACAGAGCTTTTGAAACATACTCCAAATTCAAACTATGGCAACATTTCTGTGACCTTGGGCATGTAATTTAGCCATTTGAGTCCAGTGTTTCTATTGTAACGTGAGAGAAAGAATTCTGACATCAGAAGAAACTCCTCAAGCACAAGACTCATGACATTTCTCTGAAGTCCCCTTCTGTTTCCATATGGAAGTCGCGAGGGAAAGGAATGGAAGAGAATGGAATTGAACTGCCTGTGGACACAATGGCTTCTCCATCCCAACTGCCCTGCATTTGCCCAGGTTGGTGATGGTTGTTTCCACTCCAAGAACCATCCTTCCTTCCCTTCTGCTCTATCCTGCTCAGCTGTAAAATGAGCAACAAGGAATGATTCCTTCCCCAATGGCTGTGAAGCACAGAGCACTGGCTCCACTCCTGGCCGTGTCCTGGAACTAGACCTGTGACACAGTCCTTTCCTAGTTACTGCTGAGTCTTCTGGGTGCAAGAATGACTATGCACAGTAGCACCCTGTTCCTTGAGCAACAGGAAATGGGAGCAGGGGAAACACACACTTCACAGCAGGGCGGTACGTTATATTGAATGTCAATGTTCCTGTTGGTTAAACCTCAGCTAAGAGAAGAGTGACTTTATTTGATCATGATTCACTGTGAAAAAACATCCTTTCCCTACACCTCACATTGAATTAAGCTGATGATGATTTAAACAAAATGGTTACACAGATAATGTGAGGCAAGCCTGAACCATCATGAATATCCGTCACTGTTCTTCAGGATGTCAAGCACTGCCTGTCGGCTAGAATGGTGTCAGCCAGCGTTAATAGCAAAAAGAACAAGAAGATTTCTTTATATACTTTCTAGAAAGGCACACTTGAGGTTAAATCAAGAAATCATTTTTCTTTAAAGAAAATGAATCATCAGACACGACACTGTGGAGTAGACCTGATTTGTATTGCCTGTCTTCGTTACTTTTCAGGTTCCCTAACATATACCTTCCTCCAGCACATACATAACATCTTGCCATCTAATGCACAGTTTTTAAATTAAAATTGAAGAGCCATGCTGAGAAATTAAATATAAATATAGTTGTCTGAGGTTAAAGTTGCAGCTTTTGTTCTTTCAAGAGGCGGATTTTCTTGGAAAATAGATAAGTTTGAACAGGAAAGCTGTGAGATTAAAACAATTACAATATGAAATAAGGCTACTGTGACAAAAGTTACTAGTAAGGGCTAGGAAGAAAGCTCGGTAGTAGAGCATTGGTCCAGCTTACACAAGGGTCTAGGTTCCATCTATAGTACCATGTACATACACAAAAGTGGGGCAAAATCCTGGCAGGAACATCTAGCATTGCTAGAAAGCAAAGTAAATGGCCATGACCGTGATGGTTTTAATTGTCCTACACAGTCCCTGGAAGAAGGTCACAGGTTCACATTCCTTACTTACTGATTAACTAAAACTCCTATTTTAAAAAATTAGTTATTTTCCCAAAGTACTGTTTAGTACTTTGCACCAAAGTGGAAAGCATTTAAGAAGGACTGTATTCTGATTTAAGCTTATGTCAATCATTTACCCCTCAGGATTAATTATCTCAGGGCTGAAGAGATGGCTCAGTTGTTAAGAGCACTGGCTGCTCCTCCAGAGGAATGGCTTTTAAGTCCCAGCACCCACATGGTCAACTATAAAGCTCCTGGAGATTCAGCCAAAGTGCCTGGCGTACCAGTGATGCTTAAGTTATGTTAAGAGTCAGACTGGAGATCTAGAGCTTTCATGAAGGTACATCTGCACTCACGTGCACATATGCAAAATCAAAACATAAAATTATAATTAAAAAAGAAAGCTGGGTGGTGATGGCCCACATCCTTAATCCCAGCACTCAGGAGGCAGAGGCAGGCAGATCTCTGTGATTTTTAAGGCCAGCCTGGTCTGGTCGACAGAGAAAGTTCCATAATAGCTGGGGTTACATAGAGAAACCTGTCTCAAAAAAAAAAAAAGTCCTAAAAGCAAAATGTTGAAAACATGAATATTTTTAAAAGGTAGAGCTGGCAGAGATTGGAGAAGAAGGTACTTATCCTTAGGTGACATGTACCGCACTGACAAGGACTTTTCTCAAAGTGATGTCTCACCTCCTAAAGGCCAACTTCTCTTCCTTCAAAGACCCTCTCCTACTGTTAAATGAATTAAACAGTTGCTAGGCACCCTTGTTGAGAGGCACATCCAGTTTATTCACTGCTGTCTATTTCTCTCTAAGTCTGCTTGGAGTTGTTAAAGGACTCATGTGGTTCTCTCACACTAAAGATTCCATTATGAATTGGGCAAGAAAACAAAAAGGAACCAGAAAAAAATCCCCTGGATTAGTATGCTATCATAGTCATCCCTAAAGGACAGAAACATCCTCTGACTTTCTCAGGGTTATATTCTCAGCACCATGCGCAGACATACTGGACAGACCTGTGTGATCATTAGCTGGCCACATGAACAAATAACAGGATACCATCATCTATACTCTAACCAAACAACCATGATAAATATGATTTAGCCAACAAAGAAACTGAGGCTGAGAAAAATTGAGTTCCAGAATTCACAGACTAACTTTGTGGGTGAGACAAGACAAAATAACTGTGTTCTTCATTCTGTCAACAAGCCCAACACATTGTTCTCTGGTTACGCTGCAAGTACTTCAGGGGCTTCCAGGTCCCCTGCAGACATGTACCACCTTTGTCACTTAATGTACCACCACACTCTACAACCTCAGAAACTATCAGCAGGGACATGTGCCACTGTTCTATGTACACTAGTAAGAAAGCCACTGCTGACTCAGATAGGACGCGTGGCTTTCTTCTTACAGATTACGTTCTTGTCTTCACTAAAGGAGCTTATTTTGACCTATTAGCCATAGGTTTTATCCTATATCATATTCACCCTGGTATGTGCATTTTAAAGGCAAGAAATTAAGAGAACCAAAAACGTTTGCATTGAGTTCCACCTGTCTGAATCCATTTTTGATCCAATCACAAATAGCTTATGATTTTGAACACATCATTGAGGTAGTTGATCATGCAACGCTTCTTAAAGCTGTTAGAGACCACAACCCCATGGCTGAGGAACAGAGTGGGCCTGATGGACTCCAGATTGCAGAAAGATGCTGCACCCCTCGGGTATGGCACTGCTGCCACTCTGTCTCATAACCATTTGCTCATAGAGATCAAACAAGTGCTTCATACTGTCGCTGGAATTTTCTTTGAAGCCTTCAGTGACCATCCTAAAATTGTTTATATCTCATGGTTTTGGCACTGATCACTACAAATCAACAGCGATGTAAAATGTATCCAACCATCAGAGAGTTTTTCATGTGTATGCATTTGGAATTGACAAAAGGCAGACTGCATCAATATGCTACCTGTGGTCTGTCTTCCCACAAGAATGTAAAGACAGAGATGCTGTCTAGTGGATTCACTACTTTTGTCTCCAGCCCCTGACAGAGCTAAGTGGCTAGGCAATCAACTCACACTTTCCAAAAATAGGATTAAATTAATTCATAAAGTCCATTAAGTTTCTAATTTGAGAGTCTTTGTTTACATTTAAATTTTTCTTCTCCAGGCTAGGGATACACAGTAGAGTACTGACCTAGCATTCACAAGGCCGTGGGTTCAATCCTTGGCATGGAAAATAAAAGCATAAAATGAAGTCTTATTTTCTTCGTTTAAAAAAACAGTATTTAGCACTTTGGGGTATATGCTTAGCTCTAGATGGTGGGGGAGGAGAGAGAGGGTGGGACAGACAGAAGGAGAAAGAGAAAGAGACAGAGAGAGAGAATGATAGCAAAGGCAGAGACAGAGAAAAACAAAACTAGGGTTGAGAAGATGGTTCTGTTAATAAAATATTTTCTGTGAACACCTGCGTTTATTCCTCAAAAAATTCACATAAAAAGCTGGGCTTAGTAACACAGTCCTATAATCTCAGCTCTGGGGAGGAAGAGACAAGGATGATCCTTGCGGCTCACTGCTCCGTCAGTCTAGCTGAATCAGTGATACCAGTCCAGTAAGAAGCCCTATCTCAATAGATAAGGTGTAAAGTGACCTGATGGCAACCTCTAGCCTCCACATGTGCACACACACACAAACACACACACACACACACACACACACACACACACACGCACACGCACACACACACGCACACACACATACACAAGTATGTGCATTTGCATACATGTGTACATACCTACAAACACACACACACAAAGTAGCCTAGTGGCTTTTCTAATGCTATAATATAATCTTTCTTTTGTAAACTATGTTGATAACTAGAAAGAAATAAAGAAAATAGCTCTGTAGTAGGAGTTATTCATAGTTTATTTTTCTTCCTTTTATTTACTTTTACTTTCAAACACAAGCTTTATTGTTTATTATTTATAACAAAATCGTATTATCTGCATTTTATTTAGATCCATCCACCTTAATTCTTATGTATAAAAAGGTCAAAATCCATATTGCAAACAAAAGCATCTTGTTAATTATTTTGTTCATTGACTCTTCAATTAGTTAATTTTTGAGCATATTGGTATGAGAGTCTTTAAAATGCTTTTAAAAGCCCTAAGATAAATGAAAGGAGACCAAGTCAGAATTCACTGGGATCAATTCAAAGCTCCTCACCAACAACTGACTTAGGCAGGATATGTGCTCCCAAGTTATGTGGTCTGTAGAGAGCTTCCTGAGCATGTGCAGAGACCCTCTTTAGTCTCATGATTCTAATTAGGGGGTGCTATGCATGAGCTTATGATTCCTCTGTCTGTTTTATGAAACTCAAAAGAGCACAGCCAAGCTAAGCAAATTGGAGCTCAGTCAGTCAGCATCTCAGATGGGTCACCTTCAATCTAGCCTAGAGAGGGGCTTCCCTAGTTACATTTTTTTGTTGTTGTGTCAAAATATTTCACAGAAGCACCTTAAAAGAAGAAAGATGTATTGGGCTCATGGTTCCACGGAGATTTCAGTCCTTCGTGGTAAGGCAGGCCGGGCAGCAGACGCATCTGAGGAAATAGCTCATCACATCGCAGTGGGCCAGGAAGGGATATACCGAGCCAGGATCTACTGCTAATGGCCCATTTCAGCCTACAAAGGTCTCCAGGGCCTTCACTGCCACAGGTTTGGGGCCTGTCAAAAGAGAAACCAGTAGGGAACATTTTAGATTCAAATCCTAACGTGGAGTTTTTTGTTCTCTGAAATCCACATGCTGAGGTAAAATACCTAGCATGTCAGATGGAGGCTGTATTCAAAGAATGAGCTAAAGTGAAGCACTAGTGTGGACGTTAATCAGAACTGATAGTATCTATATAAGAAAGGATTAGGATACAGACACACACAGAAGGAAGACCAGGTGAGCAAATGGGGAGGAAATGGCCACCTGTAAGCCCAGGAGAAACTAACACTGCTGGATCCCTTATCTCAGACTTTCAGCCTCCAGAGGTATGAGTAAATCAAAGTGCCATTTAAGCCACTGTCCGTGAATGTGGTGCTTTGCTCTGCCACCCACGCTGACCAGTAGAGGACTAGCATGAGATTAAAGAGAACTCTCTACAAACCATACAACTAGGGAGAACATAGACTCTCTATTAGACTCCATTAGTGAGCCGAGCCAGCAGGATCCTTCCGTTAACGGACTTTAAGCACCAATGGTTTACCAGGTCCCTCCATAACATGAAACAGGCATGGCAGTAGAGATGAAATGGAAAGAGAAAATTTTTCTATCAAACCTTAATTTCCTAAATCTTGGCTATGGCTTCTGAGTTCCTCACCTACCAAGCCCCACAGCTGCTAGAACTCTGCACCAAGAAACTGACTGGAAATTCTAAACTCAGCCAACACTCTTCTTATGGTCCAAATAGATGAGGGGTAGGCACCAAAATATATATATATATATATATATATATATATATCACTTTATTAATCAGTGCTTTTTATAACTAGTTCTGAGCTCGTGGTACCTAACAAGATAGAAACAAAAGTGTATGGCAGAGGAGAAGGATACTGGCAAACCATTAGCCTGACACTCTCCGTTTGCTAAACATAGATAACAGATTCATTACCTCAGCCTCCTTCTCCTTAGCAGTATGGGTTTGATTGTCCTCTTGCCTACAGGTAATTCTCCATCAAAATTAAATCCGTCAGTGAGTCCTCAATTTTATAAACTATGCAGACAGGGAAAGAGATGAGGTCAGGCAGCTGTGGGTAGGAAGGAGGTTATCCTTCCCAGGGCTACAGCACCAAGTTGTTGAGGTTTTTATTTTTTTATTTTTTTTTTAACCTGGATGTGGCTGTATTCACAGTCCCATAGCGACATCAGCTGGCCAGATCCCCAATAGCAGCCTCTATGAGGAGGAAATAGCTCCAAGCAACACACTGTGTGTGCTCTCTGGACTCTGCCTTTCCTGACTGAAATATGTGCTGCAAAAGGCACAGATATCTCTGTGTCTATGACAAATACATGCAGATGTACAAAGGCACAGATCTTTGTCTTCTAGTGGCTGCTTCAGTCCTCAAAAATTAGTGATGTTGCTGATGCTTAAATGTCAAACAACCTTTTCTCCAGGACAATTGTATACCCAGATCTCTTCCCTGGACTTATCTTAGAGGGTGCTCTCCTGCATAGCCAGAAGATGCAACTATGAGAGAGAGAAAAAAGCCTGGGGGTTTAGTCTTTGCACAATAGGTGAGAAAAAGAAACGAAGAAGGTCAAAATGTGTCTAGACTGCACCTTTAGCTTCAGGGCTACTTGATCTCCAGAGCTCATTTCTTGCACAAGGCTCCCCACACATACACACAAAGGGCTCCTAGGAATTCCTTTACAAATGCACTCACTTTTCCTTCCAATAATCTTATAGCTTTCCCTGGAAGAGGGATTGCATAAGTGTTAGATTGAAAAAAATTACTGGGATCCATATCTGTAACACTGACCTGGCTATTAGATGGATGCTCTGCTCAGTGCTGTACTGGGCACTGCGGAACAAACTTCCAGAAATACCCTGTGTCAAAGGAGCCACAACAGCACACAAAGCAACTAGGATTTAATGAATGGCAAAACTGGATAGTTAGGATTATAGACATAATAACCCTGAAACTCAAGAGAAAAAGATAATAGAGGTCATTAAAGAATTGGAAAACCAGGCATAGTGGAGCACACCAGCAACCCCAGCACTTGGGAGTGGCAAAAAGAAAGATCAGGAGTTCAGGGTCATTTTTCACTACAAGTGATAGTAAGAGACCAGCCTGGGCTATGAGAAACTACCTTAAAATATATATAACATAAATTTCAGCTATGAAATTATGAGCAATAAATATAAAAGAAGTATCTAACCAAGTGTAGAATTGAGCAGAAGCCACAGAATGCTGGGAAAGAGGCAATAAAAAAGTACAGAGCAAGCTGAGGAAGCCAAGCTGCGTGTTAGGAAGTCATGAATGCCACTGGGCTAAAAGAGATGTAGCAAAGAGTGTTGAGGACCATAGAAGCTTCCTGAGAATTTGGATTTGTGTCAGCAATCCCATGCCACTAAAAGGATGACCTCAAGGATGACCAACTGCGTTGGTCACAATTCCTATATTTTTCTAACATCTGGCCAGTAGCAACATCAGCATTGTGGTGCCATGGGACACTGATCCAGTGAGGAGAGGTGGACAGTGCTGTAGTCATTCTCTTCAGCCTTGGAAATAGCTCCAGATGTCTAGTGGCTAGGACTAAAGCATCAGCTCATTAACTCTTCCTGTTGTCCAGCAGAGTCACTCTACACACAGCTTTCAGGAACAGCCCATAGGTTCTATCTGCATGGTTGTTGAAGCATCATTCTAACTATTGCACAATGCCCACCCTCTTAAACTGCCTTTGTGACTGCCTGGATCTTGAAAAAGTACAAGTATTTAAATACCTGTAGCATGTGCTGGATTTTAAAATAAGATTTATTTTTACTGTGTTTCGTGCGTGTGTGCATATGTGTGTGTGTGTGTGTGTGTGTGTGTGAGAGAGAGAGAGAGAGAGAGAGAGAGAGAGAGAGAGAGAGAGAGAGAGAGAGAGTTAAGTTCAGGTACCTACATAGTCCAGAGAGTGTCAGATTCCCTAGAGCTGCCCAACATGGGTACTGGGAGCCAAACTTGGATCTTCTGTAACAGCAGTACATATATACTCTTAACCATCCCCAGCGTCTAATATTTATAACATTATTCCTCACAGGTAAGTAGATAAGGCCTTATATGTCAGTATATCAAGATTTTAAAATATCCCTTTAAAAAATATAACTGCCTCCCTTAATAGCCTAATGAATGGCTGGGATTCTCAGGGCAGACTACAGTTCTTTGTGAATGGATCCAATGTTCCATTCAAACTTTGAAAGTTCAAGCTGGAACTAATTTTCTAGTAAATCCCAGTGTGTTGGTTAGTTTTTGTCAACCTGACAAAGATAATAGTCACCAAGGAAAGGGGGGCCTCAGTTGAGGTTCTGCCTCCATCATATTGGTCTATGGGCATTGTCTTAGTTACTATTCTACTGCTGTGAAGAGACACCATGACCAAGGCAACTCTATAAAATAAAGCATTTAATTGGGGGCTTGCTTACAGTTTCAGAGATTCAGTCCCCCCATGGTCATCATAATGGGAAGCAGACAGGCATAGTGATGAAGAAGTAGCTGATAGCTTCACATCTAGGTGAGAGAGATTAGGCCTAGTGTAAGGTCTTGAAACCTCAAAGCCCACTAGAGACATACTTCCTCCAACAAAGCCACTAATCCTCCCAAACTGTTCATCAATTGGGTGCTGAAAATAAAAATATATGAGCCAATGATGACATTCTTCCTCAAACAACCACAGACATGTCTGTGAGAGATTTTCTTGATTATTAATACAGGAGAGCTAAGCCCATAATAGAAAATGCGACTTCTGGGCATGTGTTCTTAGGTTATATAAAAAAGTAGACTGAGCAAGCCAGTAAGCAATGTTTCTCCATGGTCCCTGCTTCAGTACCTGCCTCTAAGTTCCTGCCTTGACCTCCTTCAGTAATGATCTGTTACCTAATAGTGTAAGCCAAGCAAAGCCTTACCACTGCAATATAATTTTGGTCAGTGTTTATCACAGCACCAAAGAGGCAGACTAGCATACCTAGTGACAGCCATTGTCCACACACAGGGACATGCTGTAGCGGGGTGAGGGAGTAGATGGATCAAGAGTAGTTCAAACATAATAAGAATCTAGAAATTTCCATGGGGGTAGTTCTGATAGAAGTGACTCATCTATAGTCAGGATCAAGATCACAAAGATGTTGAGCAAATGTGACCAGGAGGAGTGGATGACCATCAAATACTGGCCAAGAAGACCAAATGCTGTCTTTTGGGAGAATTGCTGAAGATAAACATCCCTTCTCTGATTGGCTCAGGTGCCACTCCTAACAACACCACCAATACCTTGGCTGAAACCATGGCATCATCAGAGCACCTCTCAGCCCCACAATCACAGTGGGATGGTGTGGGCTGATTCATCCCATAAAATCTTGATCATTCAGACTCTGTCTCAGTGCTCTGTACATAGTTAAGCTTTTATATTGAAGAGATTCACACCCACAGATTCAAGCAACTTCAAATTGAATATATTCAGAAGAAAATGACTGAATTTGTACAGAACAAGCTCTTTTCATATTTCAATTTTCTAAAAATAAGGCATATTAGCTACTCATGAGGCATTTGCCTGGTACTGGGTATTACAAATAATCTAGAAGTGATCTAAAATACACAGGAGGATACACAGAGGTTATGTGCAAACACTAAACCATAAGAAGACTGTATACCTCTAGATTTTGGTTTCTAGACAAGTTAGATGCCAGGAACCAATCCCTCTTGGATTCCAAGAATCAACTATTTTAACTTCTTTGTCCTTATGGCTGCCTATTAGATGAGTAACACTATTTCAGAATTATATTACTGCATGGATGAAAAGCACTAAGCACACAGATGGGAAGTAACTTGCTCTGGGATCCACTCCTAATAAGGAGTAGAAAGAATGTGAAGCAAAATAAGCCAGATGTCAAAAAGTATTTCCTAAGAAGCGAATTAATAAAACTGTGATAGATAGATAGATAGAGGGTAGATTAGAGACAGATAGATAATTGATAGATATTTTACTTTATACCATACTTTTATCCATTTGTGTGTATATAATATCTATAAAGTATATACCCTTTGTGGGTGTGTATGTATCCTTTGTATATACATATACACACACACACACACACACACACACACACACACACACACAAAGGAACACTATTCAGCAGTAAAAAGGAATAAAGTAGTGATACATAGGAGGACAGCATAGGTGAATTTTAAAGAAATTATGGGAAGAAAAAGAAAAAAGGAGATTTCATATTATTTTAGTTAGATCAGATTCTAGAAAACATTAATGTATACTGGCAGGAAGCAGATCATTGATAGCCTGGGGAGAGAAGTGGAGAGTGGGGTAGAGGGTAGATAAGGAGAGTTTAGGAGTGATGGACATGTTCATTATCTTGATTGTGGTGATGGCTTCATGGGCATATTCATATGTCAAAACACATCAGATTGTACCCTTTAAATATATAAAATGTAGAGGGTGTCACTGGGCCTCAACAAAATGTTAGAAATGTTTTAAAGTTTTCTTAGCACATGATAGTGTTTTTGAAAGTTTCACCAGCAAAAACAATTAGTAAGTGGGGCTTGAAGTCAGGCAGTAGTTGGTTCCTCTTGGAATGAGTGTCTGAAGAGACTGTCCAAAGTATGCAAGTATTGTCTCCATTCAGGTAATGCTGCCTAGACAGGCTGGCCTGTTTGTGGAAGTGCATTGAGTTGAATGTTTATAATGAAAACACTTTTCTGCTCACATACTATACAGCAATAAACAAATTTAAAAGCTAGAGAGATGGCTCAGTAGTTGAGAGCACTTCCTGGTTTTTACATGGGACCAGGGTATGGTTCTCAGCACCTATGTGGTGGCTCACAACCATCTGTAACTACAGTCCCAGGGAATCCAACATCATCTTTTTGGGTACCAAGTACACACATGGTGGACAGACATATATTCAGACAGAACACCCATAACTATAAAATAAAAATAAATGGATTTAAAAAAACAAGAAATATAAAATACTAAATAGTTTTTAAAAACACCACTTTTACAATTTAATTAATTTTTTTAAAAAATCAAATTTCCATTGATTAATTAACTGGTTAACACTGTGTGTGTGTGTGTGTGTGTGTGTGTGTGTGTGTGTGTTTGTGTGTGTGTGTGTGTGTGTATGTGTGTGTGTGTGTTGCTGTAGAGGGATTGGAGATACATGCACAGAGCCTGCTTTATAACTTCCCATATTATCCTATAGGCAGGGTCTTTCACAGAACATGGAGTCAAGCTGACAGTCAGTAAGCCCCAGTAAGAGTCCTGCTCTGTCCCCTACAGCACTGGCACTAAAGCATGACAGCTATTTATACAGGTGCTGAGGATTTGAACTCAGGTGCCTCCATCTGTACAGCAAGTGATCTTACTTGCTGAGCCATTTTTTTCTATGACTAATTATGTTAGTAAATAAGTGTGTAGCCATTGAGTTGGTAGTTAGAATGAATTGAGTTTCTCTGACTGGCAAGAATAGTTTTCAATAAAATGAATGGCAAGTGTATCTTTACAAGAACTTCCCCTTATTCTACAAAGACAGAAAATCAGTCTACATCTCAAATGACTTTGATTTTTGTGTGTTGTATAATCCATTTCTTGGTCTCCATGAATAGGCCCAGATACAAAAACAAACTATAGTGTTTCTAATGCTATGTTCAAAGATCTCTGAAATAAAGATCTGATTTTGATCTAGAATGCCCAAAGCTCATGTGTTGAAGGCTTGGTCCATAGTGCAGCAGTGTTCAGGGGTAGAGCTTCTGGAAGGTATGGTTAACATTGACTGCCAGCTTAATAAAATTTGGAATCACCTAGAGTACACTCCTCTGATGGCTGCTACGAGGACACTTTAGAGAGAATTATCTGGACTTGGTAAGGTGAGGGAGTAGGCAGCACCTTCCAATAAATGGCACTGGATCTAGAAACACAAACTCCTATAAGACAACCCTACTCTGCCTGACAACCAGCCAATCACCCTTGGCCATTCAGGCCAAAAAAACAATAAAGGAAACAGATAATAAACAGATAATAAAGGAACTAAAGACTTATCTAACAAAGACATTAGAAGAATCAACATCTGTACCTATAATTATCCCAAATCCAGATGAGTAAACAGCAGTGTAGAATACATTAAACAACATAAAGAGCAATATGGCTGTTGTACATGTTCTACAACAGCAAGATCTGAACATCCCAATGCAGATCAAGCAGAAAAAAAATGGCTTTGAAAATAACTTTATGAAGAAGATAGAGGCTCTTAAAGAGGAAATAAAAAATTTCCTTAAAGAAATTAAGGAAAAGACAAACCAAAAATTGGAAGAAATCAACAAATCCCTTAAAGAAAGCTAAATAAAAACAATCAAACAAGTAAAGATTTGAAAATTAAAAGAGACAATTAAAAAACACAAAACAAAAGAATTCTAGAGTTAGAAAATCAGGGTAAATGAACAAGAACTACAGATGCAAGCATAACCAACAGAATACAAGAGATGGAAGAGAGAATCCCAGGTATTGATGATACAACAGAGAAAATAGACTCATTGGCCAAAGAAAATGTTAAATCCAACAAATTCTTAATGTAAAACATCCAGGAAATATAGAACAGATAGAATATCAGTCTATATCCCAAATGACATTACTTTTTGTTTATTGTATAATATGTTTCTTAGTCTCTATGAATAAGCCCATACATAAAAACAAAATATCATAAAAAGACCAAACCTAAAAATATTAAGGATAAAAGAATAATTCTAGCTTAAAGACACAAAAAAATATATTCAACAAAATTATAGAAGAAAACTTTCTCAATCTAAAGAAGAACCTGTCTGTGAAGATACAAGAAGCTTACAGAACACCAAACAGACTAAACCAAAAAAAAAAAAAATCCTCTGGCCACATAATAATCAAAACACTAAACATACAAAATAAAGCAAAAATATTAATATCTGCAAATAAAAAAGGCCAAGTAACATATAAATATATAAAGGCAGACCTATCAGAATAACACCAATTTCTGGATAGAGACTCTGAAAGACAGAAGGTCTTAGACTAACATTTTACAGACACTAAGAGACCATGGATGCCAGCCCAAAATACTATACCCAACAAAACTTTTAATCACCATAGATGAAGAAAATAAGATATTCCATGAGAAGACCAGATTTAAACAATACTTATCCACAAATATCTCTATAAAAAGTACTAAAAAAAAAAAACCTCAACCCAAGAAAGTTGCCTTCATTCATGAAAACACAGACAATAGATGATCTCACAACAGCACATTCCAAAAAAGGGAAACACACAACATACACTCACTCACCAAAAAAAAGAAAAGTTAACAGCAATTAACAATTACTGGTTATTCACCAGTAGCACAGACACTAAGAACAACAATCCGTAAGTGGGACCTCCTGAAACTGAGAAGCTTCTGTAAAACCAAGGACACAGTCAATAAGACAAAACGACATCCTACAGAAAAAGAAAAAATTTTCACCAACCCTACAAGTGACAGAGGATTGATCTCTAAAATATATAGAGAACTCAAGAAACTAGAGCCCAAAGCCCTAAATAACCCAATTAAAAAATGGGATTCAAAACTAAAAAGGAAATTCTCAGCAGAAAAATTACAAATGGCTGAAAGGCACTTGAAAAAGTGCTCAACATCTTTAGCCATCAGAGAAATGCAAATCAAAACAACTTTGAGATACCACCTTACACCTGTCAGATTGGCTAAGATAAAAGAAACAGATGACAGCCTATCCTAGAGAGGTTAAAGAGCAAGGGGAAAACTCCTCTATTGTTGGTGGAAGTGTAAGCTTGTTCAGCCACTCTGGAATGCAGTATGGCGGTTTCTCAGAAAATTGGGAATCAATCTCCCCAAGGATCCAGCAATAACACCACTGGGCATATGCCCTAAAGATGCACATTCACACTCCAAAGGCATTATCTCAACTATGTTCATAGTAGCATTATTAGTAATAGCAAGAACCTGGAAACAACCTAGATGCCACTCAACTGAAAAATGGATTAACAAACTGTGGTACATCTACACAATGTAGTACTACTCAACAGTAAGAAAAAATGATATCCTAAAATTTACAGGCAAATGGATGAATTTGGAGAATATCTTCCTGAGCAAGGTATCAGAGACTCAGAAAGATAAGCAAGGGATGTACTCTGTCATAAGTGAACTTTAAACAAAAAGCAAAGAACACTCAAGCTGCAAACCACAACCCCTGGATCTGAAGCACCTTGGACTGGCATCTTGGAGCCCATTTTCTCCAGAGGACCACCTAACCCAGTCTTGATATTAGGATGAGGAAATCAGACTTGCCTGGAATGGATGCTGAACTAATCAGGACCTCTTGTCCTTCCTTGGGAGGAGATTTGAAGAATGGGGAGAAGAGAGACTGACAGGGAGGGGGAAGGGAGGGGGGAGGGAGTTTAAATAAGAGGATACATGGATTAAAAAAATGAGACTTTATTCTATAAAAATAAAAATAAATTACTAATTATTAATATCTCTTAATATCAATTGATTCAATTCACCTATAAAAAAAATAGGCTAACAGGATGGATACAAAAACAGGATCCATCCTTCTACTGCATACAAGAAACACACCTCAACTTCAAAGACAGATATTTCTCAGAGTAAAGGGTTGGGAAAATAAACAGTTGGTTAGTGATCTAAGAAGCAGTTGGTGTAACTGTCCTAATGTCTAACAAAATAGACTTCAAACTAAAAATAAACAAAAGAGATGGAAAAGGACATTTCATATTCATCACAGGAAAAATTCATCAAGATGAAGTCTCCATTCTGAATATCTATGCCTCAAATACAAGGTACCTATATTTGTAAAAGAAATATTACTAAAGCTTGAATCACACATCAAACCCCATTAATAGTAGGAGACCTCAACACCCCATTCTCAGCATTAAACAGGTCTGCCAGACAGAAACTTTATAGAAAAGTAAGGGAACTAACATATGTTATGTCTCAAATGGACTTAACGGACATTGATAGAACATTTCCCTCCAATACAAAAGAATAGACCTTCTTCCCAGCACCTCATGGAACCTTTTCTAAAACTGACCACATACTGGGTCACCAAACAAATCTTAATAGACATAAAAAAATGGAAATAACTCTTTGTATCTTATGGATCATCATGGCTGAAAGTTAGAATTCAACAACAACAACAACACAAATTACAGAAAGCCTACAAACTTCTGAAAATTGAATAACCCTCAGCTGAATCACCACTGGGTCAAGAAGAAATAAAGAAAAAAAAAATTAAAGACTTTCTAAAATTCAGTAAAAATTAATGCACAATATACCAAAACTTTCAGAACACTATGAGAGCAGTGCTAAGAGGAAAGTTTATAGCACAAAGTGCCTACAGAAAGAATTTGGAGAAATCTCACACTAATGACTTAACAGCACACATGAAAGCTTTAGAACAAAAGAAGCAAATTCACCCAGGAGGAATAAATGCCAGGAAATAACCAAACTAAATGTCAGTGGACAGTTGCCTATACTTGGAGGGCCTAGTTTCTTTTCCTCATGGTTCCTGGGTGGCTGTTCTTGATTTAGTGAGCTCCCCAGAGCTCCAGCCAGCCATCACTGAGAGAATTTTTCTCATAATCCCTATCTGCTTATTCATATAGACTGTCCTCCTCCCACCCTCAGCAGGACCAGGAACTCAGCTCAGTGCTCAGCCATGTAACCCTGCCTCTACCTCTATTCATTGTTGGATGTAAGTTCTGTGATGGCACTTAGGGTGACTATTCATTTGATTATAGAGGAAGTCAAGTTTAGACAACACCTTCACTATTGGTTGGAGACCTAGCAGGGACATGCTGTGAGTTCTTGGAGGTTTCCCTAGCACCAGACTTTTTCCAACCCCACATTGGCCTCCTCTATCAAGATCTCCATCTCTTTTTTTTCCCTCCTTGTTGTTCCTCTCACTTAATCATCTCCTCTCATGATTTGTTCCCACCCCTTCTTGGTTGCAACCCCTTATGCTCCCAATTACCTATAGAGATCTTCTCTATTTTCTCTTCCTCCTAGGGGACTCCATGGATGTCTCTCTTAAGTTCTTCAGAACCCAGGCTGTTCAGGGGTTGTGGTTTGCAGCCTGGGTGTTCTTTGCTTTTTATCCAAAGTCCACTAATGAGTAAGTACATCCCCTGGTTATCTTTCTGGGTTTGTGATACCTCACTCAAGAGGATATTCTCCAAATCGATCCATTTGCCTGCAAATTTTAGGATGTCATTTTTTTTACTGCTGAGTAGTACTCCATTGTGTAGATGTACCACAGTTTGTTAGTCCATTCTTCAATTGAGGGGATGCCTAGGTTGTTTCCAGATTCTTGTTATTATAAATAATGCTGCCATGAACATAGTTAGACTAATGCCTTTGGGGTACAAATGTGTGGATAGACAAATTCTAATTTAAGCTAACCAAAAGACAGAGAGAAATATCTAAATTAACAAAGTCAGAAATGAAAAGGGGAACATAACAACAGACACTGAGGAAATCCAGAGAATTATTAGGTCATACTTCTGTAATCCACAAAAATCAGAAAATCTAAAATAAATGGATGATTTTCTGGATTGATCATGTCAAAATTAAATCAAGTTCAGATAATCAATTTAAATAGACTTATAACCTCTAAGGAAATAGAAGCAGTCATTAAAGTCCTCCCCCTTCAAGAAAAGCCCAGGGGCAGATGGTTTCAGGACAGAACTCTACGGGAATTTTAAAGAGCCAATACCAATACTCCTGAAATAGTTTCACACAATAGAAACAGAAGGAACACTGCCAAACTTTTTTGTAAGGCTACAGTTACCCTGATACCCAGACCACACAAAGACACAACAAAGAAAGAGAACTACAGACCAATCTCACTCATGATCATTGATGCAAAAAGTATTTTTAAAAAATGGCAAACTGAATTTAAGAACGTAACAAAACAAAAAACAGAAAACAAAACATGATTCACCATGAGCAAGAAAGCTTCATCCCAGAGATTCAGGAATGGTTTAACACACACACACACACACACACACACAAAAAAATCTGTCAATGAAATTCACAATATAAACAAACTGAAAGGAAAAAATACATGATCACTTCATAAATGCTCAAACAGCCTTTTACAAAACCCAACCCCTTCATGATAAAGGTCCTGGAGAGATCAGGTATACAAGGAACATACTTAAACATAATAAAAGCAAGCATAATAAAAGCAAGCTGACAGCCAACATCAAACAAGGAGAGAAATTCAAAGCGATTCCACTAAATGCAGGTACAAGACAAGGCTATCCACTCTCCTCATATCTACTTAATATAGTACTCAAAGTTCTAGCTAGAGCAATAAGACAACAAAAGGAGATCAATGAGATACAAAATGGAAAGAAAGAATTTAAACTTTCACTATTTATAGATGATATGATAGTATACATAAGTGACCTCAAAAATTCTACCAGGGAACTTCTACAGCTGATAAACACCTTCAGTAATGTGGCAGGATACAAGATTAACTTAATATAGATTAACTTAATATAGTATAGCCTCCTATATACAAATGATGAACAGGCTGAGAAAAAGTCAAAGAAACATCACCCTTTACAATAGCCACAAATAATATAAAATACCTTGGGGTAACTCTAACCAAACATGTATAAGATCTATATGACAAGATCTTTAAGCTTCTGTAAGGCAAAAGACACAGTCAATAAGACAAAACAGCAATACATTGAATGGGAAAAGATCTTCACCCACACATCTGACAGAGGGCTGATCTCCAAAATATATACAAAAAAAACCTCAAGAAACTAGCCTTCAAAATATCAAATAATTTAATTTAAAAATGGAGTACAGATCTAAACAAAGAATCCTCAACTTCTGTTGAGGATCTCAAATGGCTGAAAGACATTTAAGGAATTGCTCAACATCCTTAGCCATCAGAGAAATGCAAATTAAAACAGCTCTGAGATAACATCTTACACCTGTCAGAATGACTACGATCAAAAACACTGGTAACAGCTTATGCTGGAGAGGATGTGGAATAAAGGGAACACTCCTTCACTGCTGGTGGGGGTGCAAACATGTACAGCCACTTTGGTAAGCAGTATGTTGGTTTCTCGGAAAATCAAGAATCAATTTATCTCAAGACCCTGAAGTACCACTCTCAGGTATATACCCAAAGAATGCTCAATTATACAAGGACACTTGCTAAACTGTGTTCATAGCAAAATAGCCAGAGCCTGGAAACAACCTAGATGCCTCTTAACCAAAGAATGGACTAAGAAAATGTGGTACATTTACCAATGGATTATAGGAGTATTACCCTTAGCAGGAAAAAAAAATGACATCATGAAATTTGCAGGCAAATAGATGGAACTAGAAAAAATTATCCTGAGTGGGGTAACCCCGACCCAGAAAGACAAATACAGTATGTACTCACTTATTAGTTGATATTAGATGTAAGGCAAAGAACAACTAGGCTACAATCCACAGCTATAGAGAAGCTAGTTAACAAAGAGGAACCTGAGAGAGACACATAGATCACTCTGGTAAGGAGAAATAGATGAGATCTCCTGTGTAAACTGGGGGTAGGGAGCAGGTTGGGTGGAGGGGATGGGGAAGCGGGGAATGTGAGGGACCAGATGGCCAAATTGAGGAAGAGACAGAGAGGGAGAGCAATAAAAGAGATATTTTGATAGAGGCGGTCTTTGTGAGGTTAGAGAAACCTGGTACCAAGAAAACTCCCAGGAATCCATAAGGATGACCCCAGATAAAACTAAGCAATAGTGAAGAGGGTGCCTGAACTGGTATTCTCCTGTATTCAGATTGGTGACTAAATTGTCATTATAGAACCGAACCTTCATCCAGTAATAGATGGAAGCAGATGCAGAGATCCACAGCCAAGCCCTGCATCAAGCTCCAGGAGTCCAATAGAAGAGAAGGAAGAGAGGTTATATGAGCAAGCGGGGGATCTCAAGCCTAACAAGGAAGAGAGACAGCTGACCCAAGCTTGTGAAAGCTCATGCACTCTAGATCAACATCTAGGAACCTGACTGACCTAAGCCCTCTGCATGTGGGTGACAGTTGTATAGATTGGTCTGTTTGTGGGGCTCCTAACAGTGGGACCGGGATCTATACTTGGTACATGTTCTGGCTTTTGGGACTCTATTTTCTATGGTGGGAGCTTGCTCAGACTTGATGCTGCAGGGAGGAGCATGGTCCTGCCTCAACTTGATATGGCATGTTTTGTTGATTCTCATAAGAAGCCTTACACTTTCTGAGGAGTGGATGGGGAAGGGTAGAATGAAAGGGGTATGGGAGGAGAGGAGTAAGGGGAAACTGAGGTTGGTGTGTAAAATAAATTAAAATTTTTAATAAAAATAAGTAAATAAAACTATAATTAAAGGGAAAGGGTAAATTTGAACAAAGGTATTTCACACACACCCACACACATATGGGTGAACAATACTGCACACAAGTCGTGGGTTATAAAATGAAGATCTCAGTATCTCCTCATGACCTCTTATTCAGGGAGGTCTCGTAAAAAGTCAGGATATTGCATGCTACTGTAATTGCTCTTGGCTGCCTACTCTAACTAGAGAGTAAGACCTTATTCTGAAGTCACCTCACATTTTGGTCACTAGATACAAAGAAAACTATATTAAAATATCCAGGAAACTCTCTCATTTATGACTACCCTTCAAGTTGCTCAAAGGTGTCATTCAGGCTGCTGAGAAAGAAATCAATGGTCTTAGCTAGTTCTAGACCCTGAATGCTACTATACCAACCTGCCAGGCTAGATAAGCCCACTAGTGCAATGGTGGCAAGACTGTTTGAAGGGGTAACCAACTGTTCTCTTTATTTGATTTCAGGAAATTCGTGGTCAATAATGAAAACATGTCCAAAACCTAAGGCTAGAGGAGCCATAGGCTCAAAGAGAGAATCTATTGATGTCATTTTGCTAAATAGTTATGTTTTCAAAATACCTTTTAACTGTTTACATTTATATCAATAGGTTTGGGCTATTTTCAACTCTGGCTAGAGAAGCTTTGCAATGCTATAAATAATGATTAATGTGAAGACTCAAAGTGCTCAAAATAAACAACCATAGACTCAGCTGTGAACAGGAAGAGAGTATATACCCCACCCACCTCCCCCACTCCACCTACCTCCCCCACCCCCTCCACTCCCCACTCCACCAACCCCACCCACTCTACCCCTACCACCCAACTCAGCGAGTATTAAGGAAGAAGGTGTAGAAAGAATTTAAGAGTCAGAGGATGGCAATGAGTGTTATGAAATACTGTCTGTTGCACACACAAACTCACAGCATCTGTGGTTATCTACATAAGACCAGATAAAAACTCCAGTATGGAGGGGAGAAAAACTCTCAGGGTCTCCCCTCTGACTGAGGACCTATTGGCAGTTGATGATCACTGAGGGAAGGTAGGTTCCCATATCCCAGTGTATGACTCCACATTTATGCAAATGTGGGCAGACTAGTTGGGCTCAGTGTGTAATTGTCTTACTTTTCTATGTATGTGTCAAAACACCATATCCAGGCTTCCTTGTTTCTCATTAGATGGACATATAATAATCACCAAGAAAAGATTAAAAAAGAAAAAAAAAAGCCCTATGTGATTGATTGTTAATCTTGATTGTTAACTTGATGGGATTTAGAATCACCATGGAAACAAATCTACAGACATATCTGTGAAGGAATTGGTTAGATTAAGTTAACTGAGTTGAAAAGACCCACCTTAAATCTGGGCATCATAATTTCATGGAGTTGGGTTCCAGACCCCATAAAAAGGAGAAAGTAAGTTGAGCATCAACATCCATCACTCTCTGCTTCCTGACTGCACATACATTGTGAGGACCCATCTCCTGACTCCTCTCCATCAAGAAAGACTATATCCTTTCAGACTGTAAATCAAAACAAGCCTTTATTCCCTTAACTTGCTTCTTATTAGGGATTTTGTCACAGTGGTGAGAAAAGATGACATATCCTGCAACATTTTAAAAGAGTTGTGTAAGGGGCAGACACTAAATAATGACAGGAAGCCTTCAAAAATATCCGAACAAGGACCACAGTGAATCACATCTGTAGTGGGATTATATTCTAGTACATTGTCCCTCCTATAGGTTTAATAAAAAGCTGATTTGCCAGAAGGAAGAAAGTGTGGGTGGGGCTTCCAGACTAAGAAAACTCTGAAGACAAAAAGAACAGAGCAGAGACACCAGGGAGATGCCAAAAAAAAAAAAAAAGACACCAACAGATACACACACAAAAAAATTACTCTAAAAAAATACCAAGCCACATAACTAAACAAATTAATAAAAATAAGTTAAGATAAAAAGTTGGTTAAAAATATATCTAAGCCATCAGTCAATCAACATAAAATTAATATAAGCATCTGTGTGTTTCTGTGGGACCATAGGTCTGCGAATATAAACCACAGGCTAGACAGACTCAAAACTTACTATTACACACACCCAGGCATTAAAATGATGCCTAATCAAGCAATGTGCTCTGGATTTCACCACTGAAGCCTTACAGCTAGTATGCTCTTGCAATTTCTTTAGAATTAAATTTTATTACATTTAGACATTTATTTATGTATGTGTGTGTGTGCACACATGTGAGTAAAGATAAATCTGAGGAAAACTTTGAAGTTGCTCTTTCCTTCCACCATGTTGATCCTAAGGACCAAACTCACTCAAGGCATCAGGCTTCGTGGCAAGTGTCTTTCTGCATTGAACCACCTCACGGACCCTCCTTTTAATTTTTAAAAATGTCACTATAATATGATTAATATGTCAAACTACACTGTTTGTACAATAAAATCATCACTACCAACAAAATAACCATACACATCCTATAGCAATCATTGCATGAGTCTTTGTCATCAGATGCCATATCACTTCCTCTGCTGTGACAGACATACACTCTGCCTTCCTGATGAGTCCATTGAAACCTCATCATCCTTCCCCTGATGGTTCAGGTATTTAACAAGTTAGTTGTTTACATAGCTGATTAACCTCATCAGTTATGGAAGATTTAGAATCACCATGGAGACCAACATAGGCACATATGTGAGAGAGTTTTCAGATTGGGTCAGCTGAGTTAGGGAGACCTGCCATAAATATGAGCAACACTATTCCATGGCCTGGACAAGAAAGAAGGCTGAGTACAAGCATTCACTGCTCCCCACTACCTGGCTGTGGACTATGACAGGCCCTGAGCTCCTGCCACAATGCCTTCCACAACACAACAGACTGTACTTCAAACCAGGAGCCAAATTAAACCCTTTCTTCCTTAAGTTTCTTTTGCTGGATATTTGGTCACAACAATTATAAGACTAATATAATCATTACCTTCAAAGTAGTCAGTTGTTTTTGAGGGATCCATCACTACTATAAAAGATGTCTTCTCCATTAAAGACCTCTTATTTACAATGTCTACCCTTTTTCTCACGATTTCATCCAAGCTGACCTAGTGTTTGTCTCCAGAGGAGGTAGCAAGGAAGAGGGTTAAAGAACTGGGTTTTGTTATTATCTATCATTTTTCTACTCTCAGATTTCCCTGGCAATAGAATTTTAGGCTTCAACAAAAGCTGGGCAAAAATTCATGACAAAATTTTTCTTTAAAATCAAGCAAAGGTTGCTAAGGATGTTTCAGAGGTGGAGCCTCAAAGTGAGTATGTTCCTTTCAGAGAGTCTCTCACTAAAAAACAGGTCCGTAGTGCCCTGCTCCCAGACTAACTTCATCATTGCATGTTGGAAGAATAAAGTCCAGATAGCTTGTCACTCACTGCAAGTCATCCAATCACAAGACATGGCTTTCAGGGAAGAGTTTAAAAGAAATGACCCTGAGAGAGCACCATCTACACATAAACCTGATTTAAAGGATGGATCCCTGGACACTGAGGAGAAGCCTAAAACCAAAATAGGATGCAGCTTTAGGATAAATGCATTCTGCATCTCAGCCCCATAGGCATTGCTATGGCCACAAGGTACATACTACAGCAGATTGCATTTTGTAAAAATGGCTGTAGCAACTATTTTAGCCCCAGATGCCCTTCTAAGGCCTTCTATCTCCCTTCTCCTTGATGTTGAGTGGTCTTGATAAATAGGATATGATAGAAATGTCACTGTGAGAGTTTCCAGTCTGGACCATTCTAGAAGTACATTTTTCAAAGTGTCACTAGACTGTAAAAAGCTGTAACTCTCTTCTCATGTATAAAGCTTTAAGATTCCTCCAATAATCCCCACCAGGAAAAACAAGAAATGTAAAATATAACCATGAGCATTGCTTGAAATGAAACAAATGAAAGACCATGTTGAAGCCAGATTTAAATATTCACTATTTGCTTGGAATTTGATCAGACTGATAATGACAAATAATCCTGACCTTCATTACCTAGGACATCAGGGATACAATCAAGCTCACTGATAGGATATAATGTAATAAATAGAAAGATGCTTTCATATAATGTGTTAGACAAGAAATAATAGAGTAATTATATTGTTAAGAAAATAGTAACAACTATAGATAAGGGAAACAGTACATTTGAGTTAACTGTTGAAAATAAATAAGAATTTACCCAGTAGGCAAGGAACATTTAAATAAATAATGGCTAGGTCTGGCTATCTAGGTGATGGAGACACACATGACCAACCAAACAGTGATAAGAGCCAAAATAAGATAAAATGTGTTCTTCTGTCACATAGAGGCATTTATGAGGACACCCCAGCCTGTAATCACCAGTGACTTAAGTGCCCCTTTCTTGTCTTCCTGCTTGCTCTGAGTTCATCCATCTCTCTCCTCGTGTTCCATAGTGTCTGTTCTAACTTACATGTTTTTAAATGTATAGCCCAGGCTGGCCTTGAACTAATGATTCTCCTGTGCCGCCTCCTTTAGAAAATCCTACCTGTGTGTGCCATCCCAGCCTGCTGTCTACATTTTAGTTAGCAGAAGAAAATAAAGCCAGAGAAGATGGTGTCATGTTCCTTATATATCATGTGAGCCTAAATCTTATTAACTACAGCTTAGCTCCCTAAACAATGTGCCCTTTGTGGGTTTTGTTTTTTGTTTTTCCAGCTCCAGAGTCCAAGTAAAAACTAGTAACTAAGGAGGAAAGGGGAGAATGAGAACATGGCAATGCTGGAAACTCTGCCTGGGCAGGTTCGTCCAGAGGTAGTGATGGTAGAGCTTCGGCAGCTGGTCCTGAGCAACCAAAGAGCCAAGCGGCATTGCCATTCTTTAGCCCGGTTCTATTTTCCACAAGAATGCTAACAAATCTATTTTCCTGTTAAGAGAAACAGCTTCCTCTGGCAAGTGCCTTTTCTCTTTGGCCTTCATCTCAATGCAGGAGCAATAGAGAGGTGGACCATCTTCTAACCATGAAGACAAGAGGACTCTGTTGTAATGATGCAGCAGGAAGACAGAAATAGTCCAAGTTCTGGAGTTCGTGGTTAGAATGGTCATGAGTTGTTATGGACAGCCCGCTAATAGGTTTCCTATACCTAAGAAACTCACTTGCTGAAACCAGTGTTCCTGGGTTTCTGATATGATCGATTGAATATGGTCTTGCATAATTGGACAAGCTTTCATAATCCCACTTCCAGACCTCGAGGATCACTCCAAACTCATTTCCCTTCTGTCACTCATTCTGCTCTGCTTCCTCTTCCTCATATCATGTGGCTACCAGAGTCTTCTTTTAAGGTAAATGTTCAGCTACTCACAGGCCTGATTAAAGATTCTGAGGGCTCTTCCATATGCTGGAAAGAAAATCTAAAGGTCCTATTGTGGTTTAGGATGTCCTGTTCTTTGCAAATTATTCTGCACCCATTTTTCATTACCTTCCTCTCTGTGACCAAGAGGACGGACAGTTCAGTAAGAAATAAATCAAAATCTTCTATAATTTCTATTAAGAAACTTGGCCTTTATCATCTATCGGCAAATGGATAGACAGAGAAAATATGTTGTATATTCACAATGGACTACTGCTCAGTCATGAAGAAAAATAAGATTCTGTCATTTACACCAAGATGACTGAACGTGAAGAACTATGTTAGGGTTGAAGGGGTGGCTCGGTAGTTAAGAGCACTGACTGCCCTGTCAGAGGACATGGGTTTGTTTCCCAGCACCCACAAAGCAGCTCACAATCATCTCTAACTTCATTCTAGGGGATCCAATGCTCTCATCTGGCCTCAGTGGGCACCAGGCATATGCTCAGTACATGACATACATGTGGGCAAAACACCTATACACATAAAAATAAAATAAATTAATCAGTTAAAAATGTAAAGGAAAGGCACAATGTTTGACCATTGCCACACTTATTGAAATATTTCATGTGCAGAAAACCAAATGCCAAATAGTGTCACCAATGGGCAAAATCTTAAAAAGTTGAACTCAGAATATTAAAGAACAAGAATGGTGGTTATTAGGTACTTGAGTCGGGGTAAGGACTAGAGTTCGGATAATAAGAATCAAAATACAATTCAAGATAGGGTTCAATGATACATAGGATGCTATTTTTTGCTTTTCAGCAGTATTTAGGATTGAACCTAGGACCTCATGCTAGACAAGAGCTCTATTACTGATCTACAATACCAGTCTGAAGTGGGAGGATTGTAAATTCAAGATTGGTCTGGATTATGTAACAAGTCCAAGACAACCAGCCTAACCACACGCACACACACTCACACACAGAGAGAGGGAGGGAGGGAGGGAGGGAGGGAGGGAGGGAGAGAGGGAGGGAGGGAGTTCAATCCTAAATACTGCTGAAAGGAAAGGAGGCTGGCGAAATAGAGGAATAACTTCTAGTGTAGCTTCACACCGCACAGTAGGGTGAGTGTAGCTCATAATAACCTAGTATGATCCTGTGACGAGCTTGAAGGCTGTAGACATGGAAAGTGATGAAAGTAGAAGGGAACAGAATTGCTCATCACTCTGATTTGATCACTAAATGTTACAGGTAGCCACTGGAATAGTCACACCATGTTCTATACACAGATACAATTGTGTATTGGTTAAGAAAGAAAAAGCAATGATCATTCAAGATGGGAAAACTGTCATTTTGCTTGTAAAATTGAATAGTAGAATATTCTAACATTATCCAATCCAGAAGTTTCTAAATCAGATTTTAGCTGTAGCACTGTCTGAATTTCTATTTCTTCCCTTATACTTTAGGAATCAGAATCATGGCTTAGGAGGGTTCTTTATTTCTATACCTGATACAGCAGCTTGCCTGTGTGTTCTGGTCTTTTGATAAAGAGAAACTGCTAGGTTTTTATCTTAAAAACAAAAATATATAATACCTGAAACAGACAACTTACTCATGGGAATTTATTGTGCTCTTCCCCCTACTTTTCTTTCTGTATATATATATATTTTTTTTTTAAAATTTTCATAGTAAATATTTTTTAAATAGTTTACTTATTTTTATTTTATGTGCACTGGTGTCTGTGTGTATGCATGTGCATGCAAGTCTGTGTGAGGATGCCAGATCCCCTGGAACTGGAGTTATAGACAGTTGTGAGCTGCCATATAGGTGCTGGGAATTGAACCCAGGTCCTTTGGAAAAGCAGCCAGTGCTCCTAACTGCTGAGCTACCTCTCCAGCCCCAAACATATGTTCAAAGAACTATCACATTAACATTTAATGTACAAAACAGATTATGTTCAGAGTTTAAAATTTGTCAGATATCTTTCCAGTATTTTGCATCCTAAGAATCTTTCCAAGAAATCTTTGGTGAGTGGCTTGCAGTTGCCTAAACACTTCCAATGCAAAGGATCACATGAGTTTTGAGGCAGTCACAGCTTTTTTTAAAAAAAAAAATATGTTTATCTTGATCCCAGATATACCTCCTTATAACTACAAGAGAGAATGAGAGCATCCTTAATTTCATAAAAGTATTTTTAGCCATTTAATTTTATCTAGTACTTTTTTTTAATAATTCCAAATAAGTTTCTGGTCTTCTGTATCACACAGACATATGCTGCAGAATCTGCTAGACAGGTGCTAAGGGCTATGTTTACATCCTCTGGGTTTAAAAGACGTGAGCAAACTGTTTAAGCAAAATTAAGATACCTACAGGCAAAACCTGACAAATCGTCGCACACTGAGCTACATAATAGATTGAGAATTTTTTAATATCATGACACTTTCCATCTCCACCTACCTGTCAGCTCCACATCAGTTGTTATTAATTTAGCACCAGAGAACCTGGTGAGAGCTGCCAGCTAGTGAGAGCGAGCACACAAATCAGGAGTGGAGGTGGCAAAGCCTCCTCCGAGGTTCTTATTCACAAACTTTATGGGAATTTGAAAAATGCCCCTCAATTTACAGGATGCTTGATGGGAAATCAAATAAAGGTTGGAAACCTAAGTTTCAGTTGCCGAATTTCAAAGCAGAAACAGTTGTAAGACACAAACAGGCAGGTCATCTGTGGAATTCTGAACAGCAACACAGGTACACAGACCTGTCTTTCCGACTCCTACTGACATTATTCACCTTTAATTAAAAGTCCTATTCCCAGCATTAGCTTGTTCTAAGACACAGACATCCAGATAGAAATGAGCAAGACAAGTAAAGGGCAAGAATGAGTCTCATGTGCTGCAAACCAGTTTCCACAAGACCCTAAGGACCACATTGGGCCCTGTTGTTGTTTAAACATGAATAGTGCCCACCCCTAAAAAATGTTCATGTATTAAAGAGTGGTACTGCTCAGAGGCAGTATAATTTTTAAGAGGTGGAGCTTAAATCAGGTCTGTTGGCACACACCTGTAATCTCAGCATTCCGGGAGGAGTGAGTTTGTCCTTTGCACCCATCTTGACATGGGTAGTAGGTATCAGACTCAGGTTACCAGGCTTTTTAGAAAAGCCCCTTTATCCACCAAGCCACCTTGCAGGGCCTCAGAACCTAGAGAATCTTTTGTTCTTCTAAGGAAACACTTTGCATGTAACAAACTGAAAATCTATTTTTCATACCCCTTTGAGTGCTGGTCACCTCTTCAATAAATAGACATAATAGTATCTGCTTTGTGTCCCTCAAAGGCTGTTCTGAGAATTGATGTGTTGACACCAATAAAGAGTTAAGATAGAATCCAACAGGCAGCAATGATCAGTAAATGTTTGGTAACCCATTGATAATGATCATGGGGATAAAAAGGAATAAGAAGAGGATGGGGAAGAGAACCATGCTGATTGTGATAAGATGATGCAAAGCTTGACTTTGGAGAAGTAGTTTAGATGACCCATGGATGATGAACTGGGGGACTTACTAGAAGGAATGGGTTTTCTTTGGGTAAACTGGTGGCCAATTCCTGGCTTGTGGTTTTCTCAGACACTTCCATTTGCACCACTCTACTCCCCAGAAAAAAAGTTTTATATTTTTGGTTTATAATGTTTATTCAAAGACAAGACTGAACAATATCTGCATAATTTCTCTCTTTATCCATTCATCATCATTCTGTGTCTTTGCATGTGTATTTGCTCATTTGACATATATACTCGTGCACTGCCCACTCTTCAAACCAGACGCCAGGTGTGGTGACCAAAAATGTGCAGCCTGTCCTTAGAAGTTTATAGTCCAGAGGCAGAATTATGTGGTCTCAACATATTTAAGGAAAAGGATGCATCTCCATATGTGTAAAGATGTATTGGTCAACTCTCCATTACTACAACACACACTGAGATAACTGACTTAGAAATAAAGAAGGCTGATTCAGCTCATCATTAATACTTCGGGTTCAGTCCCAAGCACTCAATCCAGGAGGAATGAGTGCATCTTGTGTAGGAGTATTGCCAGTAGTTACTATGACAACATAGAAACTCAAACTCAGCTCTAAAGAGGAATGAAGGAAGCTGATCCTGGTGCTGAAAACACAGATCCAGATGCCCAAAGGCTTGAGAGCACCTAAAGCTTCCAAAATCTGCAGAAACACAAGCAAGACTGAGGCAGACCATGCCAGTCAAGAGATAAGATCAAAATAAGTAATAGCATAAGCAGGCTGGGTCATCAGGCAAAGGTCTCTCAACTAAATTCTAAGTCCTATGGGGGAGTTCAGACATCTAATCCTTCATGAAAAAATGTATAGTAGGTTGGTGGCTTGGGACTTCTGGGTGGAGGGCAGACTGAAAAAGAGAATAGTGGCTACTGGGACCCTGAGAAACCACAGAAGAATTTGACATGTCCTGTGATTGTGACATGTAGACCAGAGGCTATACCAGATTCCCACAACCAGGACTGGAAGTAGCTTTTAGCCCAAATGACCTCTATACTATCTCTATTACATACCGTAGGATCTTAGGCTAGTACAGGTATCCTGTCTCTAGAACCCATATTCTTCGAAAAATTAACATGTACCCTAAGTAGACATTTGATATGAATATGCTTCCTGAGTAACAAGGATTGTACTACATGGGAAAACTTTTTCCAAATTGTACTGTATATTAAATGTGCTGACGTTAAAACATCTGGCATCAGACTCTTTAGAAGTCTTCAGGTTGACAAAGTCAATCTGAAATCATGGTTCACTTCTCTGCCTGATGATAGATAGATGGGCAGATGGATGATAGGTAGGTAGGTAGATAGATAGATAGATAGATAGATAGATAGATAGATAGATAGATAGATCTGGTGCTACACATCAATATTCCAGCTCTCAAGAGGCTGATGCAAGAAATCTGGCCTGCAGATTTGAGGCCAGCCTGGGCCAAATACTGACACCTGTCTGAGGAAGATAAACTGAGTGTGAGGGAGGTTCTTACAATTTTTAAGGGTATTACCCCAAGTTTCCAGTGATCTAGGACCTGCAGGCCTCAACTCTTAAAGGCTCTATCACTTCCTAATAGCACCAAGCTGAAGATTAGTTCTTAAACCCAGAGGCATTTAAGGACTATTCCATATCTAAACTATGGAGATCAACAGTGACAAGAAAGCAGTGTGGGCCCACACACAAATCTAGCTTCCCTCAAGACACCTAAGCTTGATGGATGGTTGCTCATTTTTGTGTCCCCTAGTTCCTAGAACAATGCCTGGTGCATAGAGATGGCTTCATAAACAAATGGAATAGATACAAGACACGTTCAAAATAACAGCATGCACAGAACCTATATCAGCCTCCTTCTATCTACCCAACATTTGATGTCATTTAAACCCCAGCTTTAAAGGCCAGCACAGTTCAAGATAGAAAAATAACCTCCTGAGATGGAATGTTGTCAGATGACGGCATTGCTAAGAGCAGTCAGATAAGGGAACAGTTTCTGGCACACATAGCTCATTTTAACAGACATCGAGGTGACATGCAGAGAGCTGTCATGTCTGCCCCAAAGAGCAAGCCATTCAGTTCATGTTCTACTTGCCAGATTAAATTCATCTGACATTTTCTTTGCATCCTAAGGTGCCATGGATTTCAAAGTTGATGATGGCAACAGCACATTAGAGCAGTGTTCCATTTGGCAAAATCAGTCTCTCAAATGATCTTTATTATGTGTAAGGCTATCCTGATAGCCCCAAATTCAATAGGTAGCAGCTAAAGATACTCTTATTGATTCTTTTAAATAAAATATGTTTGCTTGCTTTCTTATGCTTAATATTGAATGAGGTAGAGTGTGCATTAATTTCTTCATTACAACACAGAAAGCAAGTGGTAAGAAACCAGGGCTCTCTGGGCATGAGAACTAGAAAACCAGATGAAAGTTTGAGACTTTTTTCAGTGGATCCAAAGTCTGACTAGCACATTTTTAATTAGTGTCAAAGCCTGGCCCCTCACTATATAAAATAAGGTCAACTCCCCAGTTTGGCAAGGAATCTGCAGCTTGTAAAACCTCCAAGTGCCTTATCCATGGATCTATTATCTATGTGAGACTGAACAAATAATTTGATGTCATTTTATATAAAGTGAGTATAGTCAGTATTCCATGTCATGGTAGTGTAAGATGGATCTGTAGTGCACGTGCACACACGCACACACACAAATACACACACACACACACCTTTTGATTGTATTGGCACTTCACTGTCATGTTGAATGAATTAACATGTGGCCACCAATCTTTTTTTTGTAATTTTACTAGCTTTTTGGAATGAGGATTGAAAATAAACCAAATTCAAGTGAAAAAGGTGCATACATTGCAATTAGTTGTGCCCCTGATGACTCTAAATATATAGTATGCTTTACTACTGTTTTTTTTTTCTTTGAATTTATTAGGTGAATTAGACTGTCTGGTTGCTTTCCATGAGTTAGAATTTTCTATTTATATCTCCACAGAATCTTTTAACATAGTCCTCCTTTTGTATCATTTGCTGCAAATTTGTTAGCCCAAAAGGCCTGATCAACACCACTAGATGAAGTGCCAAGACTTTGGAGAACTTGTTCCCAGATGTCTTTATTAAGCCCTCCACTCAAGGCTCAGGGATCTATGCTAACGAGGCAGAAAGATCATAAGAGCCAGACATGGTGATGACTCAAGGAAATAGTGTTTTCCAGAAACAACAGGACTGAGGCATCTATGAGCTCACAGAGACTGTGGCAACATACAACAGACCTGTGCACACAAATCCAGTCTCTCCTCCCCCACACAAGCCATCTACAGCTGATACCTGCTGGTGAGAGGAGAATCAGTTTTCTCCAATGGAATGTCACTAGATATATCAATCATACCAGAGCATGCCCCATGCTCAGGAGTACATGGCCACCACAAAATGAACTACATAGTTTTTTGTTGGTTTGTTTGGGGGGAGGTTTGAAAAGGGTGTATTTTGGCTTTTTCTTTTCTTTTTTTTTTGTCTTACTGATATTTTGATTTTTGTTTTTATGAGGAGTTTTGTCATTTTTGTTTTTGTTTAATTTTTTAAGAGAGAAAGTACATAGAACTGGATGGATAAGGAGGCAGAAAAAAATCTGAGAGGTGTTGGGGGAGGGAATAAAACATAATCAAAATATATTGCACAAAAAATTTAATTAAAAAATTAAATTAAATTTTAAAAATGCTGTCTTGGTCAATTTTATATTCAGTCAGCAAGATTACTACACAGGTACGAGGCAATGCTGAGACCACTCTCAGAACATTATATTAGTCAGGGCACTCAAGGAACACAGCTAGCAGCATGAATACATACTAGGGCAGAGAGATGTCTCAGAAGGTAGAGACCATCATCAGGCTGTACAGCCTGAGTTCCATTCCCAGGGCCCACATGTTAGAAGGAAAGAACTGATTCTTGAAAACTGTTCTCTGATCTTCACACATGTACAGTGGCATCCATAAATACACACACACACACACACACACACACACACACACACACAAATTTAAAAAATAAGTAAATAAATAAATAAAAATGTAACGAGAAACATAGCATTAAAATGAACATATACTACAGGGGGTATTTATTACATTGGCATAAATACTACTAGCTGCAAGTTAGAGAAGCTGAGACCCCAGTAGCTGTTTAGCACATGTGGCTGGATGCCTCAGTAGTCCCAATATGATGCTGACAGACTGACAACTTCCAAAAAACTACTGATTTTTAGTCCACATGGGAAAGCAGAAGGGAAATGATTTCTGATGTTAGCAAAGCTTGGCAACAGCATCAGCAGAGTAGACTCCCTCACTGGCAGGAGGTGACAGCAAGCAGGCAAAGCATGACTCTTTCCTCCCTTGGCTCTATGTCTGGGCTACCTAGAGAGAGTGCAGCCATTCTGTGAGAGTCTTCCTTCCCCTTCAAGTGATCCTTCCAGAAAGTCCAAAATTAATCATTACACTCATCAGTATTAGGGGGCGGGGCATCCATGCATATGCATATAAGGAGTATGTTCGTGCCATGGATGCACATGCAGAGTCCAGAGGGAGAGATCAGGTGTCTTTCTTACCCCAGGCATTTCCTGCCAATGTCTAGAGGTAACCAGCCTCCACAACTTCTTGTGGAAAATGGCATTTGAAACCAAAATTTGGTGATCTGGGGGTACTCTTTGTCACTAAGTTATGTTTGTTCTGAAACCTTGTTAATAAACAGCAACCCAACAAATACCTCTTACTTTTCTTAAGACAAAAGCACCCTAAATTCATCTGAATATTTTGATTTAAATTCAGGACAAAAGAGTTTGATTTAACCTGACCTATCTACTGCCTACAATGCCCAAATCCCAACTTCCAATAATACTCTATAGCTATTCCTTTGTTTTATTCCTTGTTATACATGCAATCCCATCAAAATAATAACAACTACTCTAACACTGTTAAGAAGTTAGAGGAACAGCATCAGCAATAAAAAGGAAGAAACATTTTCCATTGGAGTTTTTTTTCCTTCAAGTAAATACAATTAAAAATGCACTGGTGTTCATACTATAAAGTCACTAAAGAACACCACGCTCAGGGATGGAGAGATGGCTCTGTAGTTAAGAGCCCACACTGCCCTTCCAGAGGACCTGAGATCAATTCCCAACAGCTATATCAGTGGGCTCACTAATACCTGTAACTCCACCTCCAGCAGATCTGACACCTTCTTCTGACCTCTGGGGGCACTGCACTCATGTGCACATACCCACATACATACACGTAGTTAAAATAAAATCCTTTTTAGAAAAAGAATTTCACACTCTATGGTCTTCTCACCAATTTGATATACCACGTGTCTTGTTTTGCTTTTCTGGAGATTCCTTTTTCAGTTTGATAAATTTATATTGACATAAAAATGTACCTGCTTCTACAGACAAATCTAAAAGGAAAGATATAGTCATTCAGCCTAGTTCTATTTCATCTCTCTATATACTTTATAAAGGTTTGAGTATATATTTTTGTTTTAAAATAAAAACAAAAAAAGTACTTAAATTTGCTGCACACCAAATTCTATTTGATAAAGAGTACATTGTAAATTCTTTCTTGCATTGTTCCCCCCCCAATCACTGGCATATTCTAGAAACCATTATTATGGATATGCTGGTGGTGTCTCTAATTCCTGTTTGGCAGTTCATACTACCCCAGAGTACAAATGCCAAGTGACTTTAGTTAGTCCCTTATTTAGAAATATTTGAGTATTCACAGGTTTGTTTTCATAAACAGAGTAGCATTTAATAGTCTCATACATTTATCCTTTAAAAAAAAAAACATTGCTAGACATGTTAGACTCAGATTCCCCACAGGGACTATATAGTTTTGCTTCTGCCTGTAGCGCTTGAGAATAACTATGTTTTCACAGCAGAATACCTGAGCATGCTGTCATTTTGGATTGCCACTCATCTGCTTGGTGAGAAAGGGTTGCTTGAGAAAGGGTTGCTTTTGCTTGTATTTGGTAGCTCTAGAACTAGCCATTTAAGCACCCTTTTGTAGTAAGAAGTTTTCAGCCTGGCCTAGCCACAAGATCCGGACCAACAGTCCTAAATAATCACACAAAGTCTTATATTAATTACATGCTGTTTGACCTATGGCCCAGGCATATTGCTGTAGCGGGAAATCAGGAACTATATATGTGAACGATCGCATCAGAGGACTGGAGACGAGTGGGGCGTGGTTAACTGGAAAGGATTCCAGAAGTAGACCTTCGAGGGAGAGGACCAGGACAGGAAGCCGGCATTCTCTCGTGAGAGTTCCCGATCAGGTGCGCAGTTTGGGCCAGTGGCGCGGGAGTTCAGACATACGGTGTGGGGATGAGGAGTTTTCCTTAGAAATGCTCCGGCGGCAACAACCTTATCCCTTCATTTTTTCTTAAAACTGTCTCTGTTTTGTAAGTGATTTTCACAAAATAAACCCCATTTAAAACATATCTCACAACAAGTTTTTACTGCGATATATTGCTTGCTAACTCTTACTCTTAAACTAATCCATGATTCTTGTTTAGCCATATATCTTGGTACCATTTCTCACAGCAATATTCTCATGTCTTCTTTCTTCTATGTTTTCTTGTGTATGTCTCTCTACTCTTCAGCTTCCCAGAATTCTCCTAGTCTTGTTGCCTCACCTCTACTTTCTGTCTAGCTAATTCCTTGACCAATCAGCATTTTATTAAACCAGTATTTACAAGGACGAATATTTACAGTGTACAAAAGCATAATCCCACAGCACCCTTCTATAGCTTTAAGATTTTTGTGAAATTGTTATTCATATTTCTACTCATTTTGTACAGATTTGGTCTGATCTTTTTCTTTTTCAAGCATCCATTCATAGGCTACAGATTCTAGACTTTTATATTATTATAGGTTACTATGGTACCAAGTTCTTCACCTGACCCTCTTATTTTAAACATGACTTTTTATAACTACTTAAAACTTCCTTATTTTTGTAAGCTTTCTTATCTATGTATGCATGATACAATGTATTATGTACAGTGTGTATGTAAGTATGAATATATCTGAGTGCAGGGGTGCATGCCCCTGGGCACATGTGGATGTTAAAGAATAATCTTGAGTATCAGCCATTGCTTTCTACCTTGTTCCAGGCAGGGTCTCTTTTGCACAGCTGCCACATCAGGCTAACTGGTCTACCTGCTTCCAATGATTCTGTTTCTCTGTCTCTCATCTGGAAGTAGGTGGACTGAGATTACAGATGCATGACACCATATCCTGATTAATGTGAGTTCTGGAGATCTGACGTGGGAATATCTTTTTATATGCTGTGAATATTATTCTTTAAATAAAGGGACTGTTTTGGCCTGTGGCGGGCACCATAACAGTAGACAGGAAATAGGAGCATAGGTAAGTGAAGGAGGGCAGAATCAGAGTCCAGCCATCTGTGATGCAAGATATAATGAAGTAGGTAAGCCATGGGACACATGGCAAGACAGACTAATGGAAATGGGTTGAATTAAGATGAAAGAGATAGCTAGCAATATGCCTAAGCCATGGGCCAAGCAGGATGAAATTAATATAAGCATCTGTGTGTTTCTTTGGGACTCTGGGATTGTGGGCCAGATAAGCCATGGTAGCAGGTCTGAACCATGAACTAGGCAGGCCAGAAGCCTCATGTTACAGAGATCCATACCTTGGTCCTCACATTTATGCTGCAAGCACTTTACCCACCAAGCCACGTCCCCATCCCAGTCTTTATTTTTACACAGTCACATATAACAATCATCTTCATGATTGTGCTTGGATCTAAATTCATAATTAGGAATTCCCCATGCTATAGCAAACCCCTCACAGTCTTGTATGGTGTTTGTGAGCCTTTACTTTTTATACAGGTGAGTTTCTCATATATTTGGAATTTATGATGTAAAGCTAGCAAACAGTGTTTTGTTAAAGTCTGTCTCAGGAGTAGAAAAGAAGAATCAGAAATAAAGAGGGTTGAGTGCTCTTGCAGAAAACACAAGTATGATTCCCAGCACCCTTGTCAGGTAACTTACAACATTCTATAACTTCAGTTCCAGGGTATCTCAGCCTTTGGCCTCCCAGACACCTAAAGACACACACACACACTCACACACACACACACACATACGAACAAATAAAACTAAATTTTAAGTCCATTTCAGGCTGGCAGGTAATGGCACTTACCATCAAATCTGATAACCTGAGTTTTATCCCCAGAACCCATGTGGTAGAAAAAGATAATAGAATTCTCAAGTTGTTCTCTGACCTCCACACCTGCACTATGTGGTATCCCCACATACTAATAAATAAATATATGAATAAATGCTTATGTCTAAAAGGTCCATCTAAAGACTTGAATATAGCTCAGTGGTAGGATACATGCCTAGTATTTGTGAGGTCCTTAGTGTGCTCCTGAGCACCCCACATAATAAGAAAAAGCCCATGTAACTCAATGAAGATTGACATCTATATGGTACCACTGTCCATTTATTTAATTTCAATTTTGAAGCTTTATGCATTTATACCATTAGTTGCATAACCAAATAACATAGATTAAATTTCAATGTGATTTTTGAGATTTTTACATTTAGTGTAAGTAGGATCGATCTTTTCTTCACTTCTTACTATAAATTTGCAAATACTCACCTTCCCTTTGCTACTTTTAGAAATTATCTTATTGTTTGTGATTTCTCACTTGATTGAGTTCTCAAAATATGACACTTCACAGTTGGTTCGGCTTCTTGCTTCAGAACATATGCTTCTAGTGATTATCTCTTCGAGCTATAACTCAGTGTAACAAAGCAATAAGCTGGGGACTTACTTTAACATGGAAGCTTCAAATTTTCTTCCATTTGTCTTAGTTAGGGTTTCTATTGCTATGAAGAGACACCATGACCCTAACAACTCTTATAAAGAAAAACAGTTAATTGGGGATGGCTTACAGTTTCAGAGATTTAGTCCGTTTTTTTAATGGCAGCATTCAGGCAGACATGATGCTGGAGAAGGAGCTGAGGGTGGAGAAAGAGCTATCTTGATCCCACAGGCAACAGGAAGTGGTCTGAAACGCTGGGTATGCCTTGAGCATATAAGAGACCTCAAAGCCCACCCACACATTGAAAAACTTCTTCCACCAAAGCCACACCTACCCCGACAAAGCCATGCTTCTATTAGTACCGCTCCCTATGGACACCATTTTATTCCAAATTACCACACCACTTAAAAAAATAAATGACTACCTTTACTTTTTAGGTTTTTAATTTGCATTTATTGTCTTTTCTGTGCACATGTGTACTTATAGATGGTGTGAGGAAGTGTGCCACATTGTCTATGAGAAGGTCAGGGGACAGTTTGTGGATGTCAGCTCTCTTCTTCCATGATGTGAATTTCAGGGATCAAACTCAGATCACCAGGCTTAGCAACAAGATCCCTTCCTCTCTGAGCCATCAAACTCCTACCTTTGCTTTTTAACTGAGTATTTTATCTTTAAATATGAATGAGTCACAAAATAATGGCTTTTCTACATCTCTAAAAGTGACTGTATGATTTTCTCTTTGTTTCTATTTATATGGTGAATTATGTTAGACTTATAATATTGAACTCCCTTGAACACTTGCACTAAATTCCACTTAGTCATGATGTGTTATATGATTAAATGTCATTTGATCATCTATGTTAATATTTTAAGTATGATTTTACTCATATTTTTAATTGTTAAGTTGTGTGCGTGTGTATGTCCATCCAAGTGCACTCAAAACCAAGACATATATGGAGGTCAGGGGATAATTTGTGGAGACATTATCAACATTATCTCCTTCTTCTGTGTGGGCTTCTGGGTATCTTAGTCACTGTTCTATTGTTGTGAAGAGATGTCATGACCATGACAACTATTATAAAAGAAAGTATTTAATCAGGGGCTTGATTACAGTTTCAGAGGTTTAGTCTATTATCATCTGCTGGAAGAAAGAATGGCAGCATGCAGACAAATGCTGGAGCAGTAGCTAAGAGCTATATCTTGATCTTGAGAGAGAGAGAGAAAGAGAGAGAGAGAGAGAGAGAGAGAGAGAGAGAGAGAGAGAGAGATGCTTTTGCAATGAACTTTTGAAACCTCAAAGTTCACACACTCCTCAGTGTGTGAAGCTCAGTGACACACTTCCTACAAGGCCACATCTCCTAATCCTTTAAATGTTTCAAATAGTCACACTCCCTGGTGACTAAACATTTAAATGTATGAGCTTACAGGGGGCATTCTTATCCAAACCACCACATTCTATGGCCTCCATATGTTTATAACCATATCATAGCACAAAATGCATTTAGTCCAAGTTCAAAAGTCCTCATAGTTTATTATAGTCTCAACACTGTTTACAAGTCCATAGTTTAAAGTCTCTAAGACTCTTGGAAGTCTCTTTACTGTAATCCCCTGTATGGTGGTTTGAATAGGTATGGTCCCATAGACTCATGTGCTTGAATGTTTGCCTCATAGGGAGTGACAGCATTAGGAAGTGTGGCCTTGTTGGAGGAAGTATGTCTCTGTGGGAGTGGGCTTTGAGAACTCATATACTCAAGAAACACCCAGTGTGGCATGCAGTCTCCTTCTGATGTCTGCATATCAAGATATAGAACGCTCATCTCCTTCTCCAGCAACTCCACATTCTACGTCTTCATGTCCAATGTCAAAGCACTCCTTGGATCTCTATCTCCTTCCAGATTATCTTACTATAACACACTTCTCTCTCTTGAACTGATTTCACATCGGTTCTGCACTTTTTCTTGCCAAGTATCCCATGACTCTGGCATCTCCAACATCTTGGGGTCTACAACACAATCCAGGCTTAATCATCAGAGCTTCATGCAAGGGCCTCTCTGGGACTCCCTGCAGGGACATCCCTGACACAAGCCTGGCCTCAGTAGCTTTCCTTAACTGAGGAGTGAGATTACAACATTCCCTTTCTTGTATCCTTGACTCTAAAGCCAGAATCATGTAGTGAACCTCTCAAGTTCTGCTGCTTGCTAGGGCTGGAACTTGGCCCCCTCATTCAATTCCATGTGCATCAGCTTTCTGTTTTCCATGGTTTGCCTCACTGTTTAATATTTTTTTATTCTCTTTCACAAGTTGGAAACTTAGCTAAGTGAGGTCTTACCCCTCAGGTCACCACTCTTTTTATTTCACTTAGCAGCAGGCTTTTCTTTAAAAATTTTATCTCCTGACCACTGGACTTGGCTCCAACATTACATTTCCTGGGGCTCCTTTTCTCCTCAAACTGTACATTTTGTATTTTGTTCTTTGTTCAGCTTGCTCCTTTTTATTATAGATCTGCATAAGAATGACCACTAACAACTCACAGCACAGTCAATACTGGGCTACCTTGAAATGTCCTCTGTCAACACTTTATAGTCTTCAAATTACCTTCAGGCAGATTCTTAGGAGAAGTGCAAAAAGGATCTATGTTCTTTGCCAACATATCACAAGAATGATCTCTAGGCCACATATTAATAGTCTTCCCCTCTGAAATTTCTTGATCTGGGTCCACACGATTCAAATCACCCTCACCACTGTCATCTATGATACTACTATAGTGGCCCATCAGGCTTCACTTAAAGCAACTAACCACTTTTCTAGTCCAAAGTCCCAAAGTCTTCCATAGTCCTCTGACATACAGCATAACGAGGCCTGTCAAAGCAAAACCTTGCTCTCTGGTGCCAACTCTGTTTTGGTTATTGTTTCTGCCTGGGGGGGGGCATTCTTACTCAAACCTCCACACCAGGATTGAACTTGTCTTGGTTAGAGTTTCTATTGCTATGAAGAGACACCATGACCATGGCTACTCTTATAAAGAAAAATATTTAATTGGGGCTGGCTTACAGTTTAAACATTTAGTCCATTATCATTATGGTGGGAAGCATGGAAGCATGCAGGCAGACATGGTGCTAGAGAAGGAGCCAGAGAATTCTACAAGTGGATCATCAAGCAGCAGGAAGAGAGAGTGACACTGGACCTGAAACCTCAAAGCCTACCCCCAGTAATACATTTCCTCCAACAATGCCACACCTCCTAATAATGCCACCTCCTATGAGCCTATGGGAGCCATTTTCATTGAAACCACCACAGAACTTAAATCACCTTGCTTGGTCACTGGCCTTCATCTATATTTTTAACTGAGATTGCTCTATAGTTTTCTTATTTAAAGACCTCAATGCTTTATAGTTTTATATATATATATATATATATCTCCTAAAATTTTCCTCTATGTTGTGCAATAGTATCATAAGCATTGCAATGATCCGACCTTTAAAATTCTGATACGCTGTTCTGTGAAACTATCTGAATTTAGTGCTATCTTGAGGAAGGCTTTCACTACTCCCTGGAAATTAATAGCCTTGTCTCAGAATGTTGCTGGGCCCCGCCCTTTATTAAGACCCGCCCTTTGCGCAGGCGCGCTTGCCGTCCGCCCAGCCAATCGTGGGCCACATCTGTGGGGGCCGGACTTCCTGCTCTATCAGCGCCCTAGCAGTCCAGGTTCCGCCCCGGTCAGGAGCTGAGCCAGAAGATGGCGGCGGCCGCAGAGCTGAAGCTGCTGGAGAAGTCTCTGGGACTGAGACCGGGGAATAAGTACAGCGCTCAGGGTGAGCGACAGGTGAGGCGGGGCGGCGGGAGAGCTGCGAGTTGTCTCGGAGCTTACCGGGGACTCGAGAGTGGATAAGGCTGAGTCTCGAGAGTGGACGCTGCGCCCCACGTGCGTACGGGCGGGCCGTGCCGTGTGACTCGGTCTGGACCTCCAGGCAAATGTCATCATTCCCTCCAGGAGCAGAAAGTCAGTTCGGGAAGGCGTGGGCAGAGCCATGGGTTGGGATCCCTCTAAGCGGAATTCAGCGACCACCTTGGGAGCAGTCACGGAGGTGGGGCAGGTGTGCGGCTGGGGACTCTCCTGCAGGAGGCTGACTGGCTCCAAGGCCGTGCGAACTGTGCAGAGTGATTCCTGGTAGCCGCTTAGTAGAGAGAAACTAGGAATGGGGCCCTGCTCGTTCCAGGGACTTGAGTGTGCAGAGAATTGAGGGAGTTACCTGGTGTGGGACTGTGGGGTGCCTGGTGAGATGTAAGGATTCCGATTCCGTAGGGTGTTAAATGAGTTGTTTATAACATATTATTTGCCTTGGAAAGACTGTACTAGAGAAAATGATAGTGGAGATTTGAATGTTTATTTGGGGGAGTGGTCCCAGATAGCTTGATCTGTTTGGGCCCTAATTTTTTTTTTTTTTTTTTTTTTAACTAGGTGCAGGTTAAATTTTTTGTTCAAAACGTAGCAGTAGTGTGAGGTTTACACTGATTTAAAGTGACACCTGGAAAGGTTAAGTGACTTGCCTGTTATAGACTGTAAAAGCCTGCCTTCCCAGAGGTGATGTTCTCTGTCCTCATCCTGATTCCTTTGCACCAGCCATTATTCCCACGTTTGGCTTTGGAAAACTGTCAAGACATGAATATTGCTTTTGAGGACTATTAAGAGTCCAACAGAACAATCACTGAGGAGGAATACAGTGAGGAATGGCACAGAGGAAGTGGGATTTTGTTTGTTTGTGTTTGGAGACAGGGTTCCTTTGTATAGCCCTAGCTGTCCTGGAACTGGCTCTGTAAACCAAGCTGGCCTTGAACTCACAAAGATCCACCTGCCTCTACTTCTGGGAGTGCTGGTATTAAAGATGTACACCACCATACCCAGCTCTTAGTTAATACTTGCACCAGGTGTTGCAGAGAATCCAAAGTCATCTTCTGGTCTCCAAGGCATACATGTGGTACACAGATGTACATGTAAGGAAAACACCCATAGACATAAAATTAAAAAAAAAATAAGCTTAAAAGAAAACTAAACAAGTAGTTCCCATTCTTGTGGAATTTATAAATTGGAATTTATAAATTGGAATTCTTGTAAAGGGGAGGAAATGTTTCCTTTGTCTTGTAAGCGTTCCAAAATTACTTGTAGGTGATGTCTATGAGCATTCTCAGAGCATGCCTAATGGATGCATAGGAGGGTTATATTCCCCACAGTATAGTTCTTGTAGTTTTGAGTGACCTGTGTCAGCAGTTACAAGAAGAGGTGAGTATCTCAGGCTGGCTACTCCCCTGTTGTGGTTTTAGAGATGCTTCAAGAGAATTGTTACAAGGCACAAGCCAGGATTGCTGGGACACTGTTACAAATAGTCTCCTCAAACTTCTACAGGCTTTCCTTGAATAAGAGGTAAACGTTTATGAGGCAGGGGATGTGGCTCAGTGAAAGGCCCTGGGTTCTATTTCCCAGCACCACAAAAAAAAAAATATAGATATAGATAGATAGATAGATAGATAGATAGATAGATAGATAGATAGATAGATAGATAGATAGATGAGGCAGGGGATGTGGCTCAGTGAAAGGCCCTGGGTTCTATTTCCCAGCACCACAAAAAAAAAAAAAATATAGATATAGATAGATAGATAGATAGACAGACAGACAGACTTATTTTACTAAATGAGTATTATTATTGTCTAAACAGGTATTATTTGGTTTATCGGTAAGGACAGTCAGTTTTTCTTGTTTTTGTTTTGGGGACAGGGTCTCCCTGTGTAGCTCAAGGCTGGCCTGAAACTTGTAATCCTCTTGCCACAGCATCCCAAACTGCTGAGATTACTGGCTTGGGCCACTATATGGGACCAAGTATGGGGAATCTTGAGTGAAATTAATAAAGTATTGTGGTTTCTGTTTTTCTATGTTGTATGTTCCTGGTTCTGAATTTTGATAACATTTAACCAGTTTTTGTAGTGTTACTACCAGTTATATCATCCAGGATGCCATTAAATTATAAACCCTATGGCTGCTGTTGTCTTAACTTCCAGTTATACATAGTTTAGTATTATAGAGCATTTCTGAAAATTGGGGATTTTAGTGCTTCCCTCTGGTTTACAATCATAATGGTTTTTGTTTTTAATTTTTTTTCTGAAGAATTTCTTTTTTTCTTTTTTTAAGATTCCCGTTCTGCAAACAAACAATGGTCCAAGTCTGATGGGATTGGCTACCATTGCCACCCATCTAGTGAAGCAAGCCAATAAGGAGCACTTGCTGGGGAGCACCGCCGAAGAAAAGGCAATAGTCCAGCAGTGGTTAGAGTACAGGATCACTCAAGTAGATGGCCACTGCAGTAAAGAAGACATCCACACCCTGCTGAAGGTATCTGGACTGTTTCTGTAGGCTGTACCACAGGAAACAGGAAGCAGAGGTTCTTCCCTTCTGGGTCTTCACTTGGTGGCCTTTTATCCCATTTCCCTTTGCACTGAGTAAAGTAAGCAAGTCCCATGAAGTCTACACAGAGACCTAGCAGGAGAGGAGTAGCCATTTAATGACAACATTTTAGTGTTGGTAGAAAAGCTCTGGAGAGGGGGCTGGAGAGATGGCTCAGAGGTTAAGAGCACTGACTGTTCTTCTGGAGGACCTGAGTTGATTCCCAGCATCCACATGGCAGCTAACAACTGTCTGTAATTCCAAGATCTGATACCCTTACACAATTATACATGTAGGCAAAACACCAATTCTTATAAAAATAAATTTTTTAAAAAAAGAAAGAAAGGCTCTAGTGATTGGTTTGATACTATGAACATGGAAGTATATAAATATTCATATATATTTGTAGTTATGTATGAGTATATTATATTGTATGTATATCAAAAACCAATAACAATTTTCTGGAGAGAATCATCTGAGAAATTTTTATGTTGGGAAAAATTTAACAAGCCCATGTTTTTAAATTTTGCACCTGTAGTTTGTGTGCGTATGAAGGTTGTATGTGCACATGTGTGTAGCTGAAGGTCGAGGTCAGGGGCCAGCCTCAGGTTTGTCCTGTTTTCTCCACCTTGTTTGATTGAAACAAGTTCTCTCACTAAACCCAGAGCTTACGGATGGCTGGAGAGCTTGGCAGCAAGCTCCGGGGATCCATGTGTCTGCCTCCCCAGCACGAGGGTTACAGGCTGTGTCCCGCTTCTGTGTGGATGTTTATGTGCAGGCACTTACACGGAGCCGTCTCCCCAGCCAGAGTGAGCATGATTTATACATTATAAGTCTCCCCAGCCAAAGTGAGCATGGTTTATACATTATAAAAACGAAACACTGCACTCTGACATGATAGAGATGACATTTAAATTGTTGTTTCTGTTAGAGTTTTCTTTCCTTTTTTAGATGATTGGCATCTAACTTGTGGTTTTTACTGTCAGGTTTTTTGTTTCCAAAAGGGTCTCCTCACATTGCTCTCTCTCCAGTCCACCTGCCTCATTCTCCTGAGTGCTGATGTGGGCCACCACACCCAAATTCAGTATGAAGTTTATGAAATGAAGTCTCGTTCTTTTCTTTTGGGTCGCCTCCTAAATGTTTTCAGTCATACATCACAATAGTTGCTGTTTTTTAATGAAAACACTTTTCTTTTTTTAGGATCTTAATTCCTATCTTGAAGATAAAGTGTACCTTGCAGGATATAACTTTACTTTGGCAGATATCCTACTGTACTACGGGCTTCATCGCTTTATAGTAAGTATTTAGGTGGTGTGCTTTTTTCTGTAATATTCAGAATCAACTTTTTATATATAAAAAAAAACATATTGTTAATTTTAATCAGATTTACATTTCAACTTACCAAAGGAAAGGTTATCTTTAGACTTGCCACATAGTCCATTTGCAGAACTGCGGCTCTCGTCCCCCCCCCCCCCCCCCCCCCCCCCCCCCCCCCGTTGGCTGCTGTCCTTTCGGCTTCCATTCTTCCTCCACGGCTACTGCCTCTGCCTCTATCGCCATCACCCCACACACTCCCCGCGCCCCATCATCTGGGCACCTTCCTACCAAAGCTCTTGAATCAAGTATCTTGGTTGCTAATCCTGACTTGATTTGATGGCTTATTTACTTATATATTTTCCTTGCCATCAAGTGTCACCCCCTTCTGCTTGACTTCAGCCATATTTTATTGCCACCTTCAGCTTCTTTGCTGCGCTATAGTTTCCACATGTTAAATGTTCTCATTTTTGTGTACAAAGAGCTGTTTTGGAAATTAGGTTGCTAGCCTTCGAAAGTGTCTCACTCCGATTACGCCTAGGCTTTTGTGCTAATCGGCTCTCCTTCTTCCACGTGTCTGTAGGTGTTTCTCCCTCTGACTGTTTTGCCGTAGAGTCTTTCTCCTTTACAGCCTTCCTCTTGGTCCATTGAATTAGATCATCCTCAGAACACCTGCCTGTGAACACCCAGCCACCTTTTCTCCCGTCCCTGGCCCCAGAAAGGAATTCCCCTAGCCTCACACCTCAGCTCCTTTTCCTTCCCAGCCCTTTCTGAGTCAACTCCAAACTCTGTTTTCTTTCTTTTTTTTCTTTTTTTTTTTTTTCTCACTTCTTTGCATTTATTCTCTAAGTACTTGGTTAATTTCTACATTTTAAATCATGTGTCATCATCCAAAACTTATTTACCATTACAAACACTCCATATTTCCTTTCCACTGGTCTTTACTGTGTGAATGTCAGCTCATCACTTCCTGCAATACAATGTAAGGTGGGCTCTATTAACTGGGACACTGGGCGCTCACTCAGGTATTATCTAATAGTTGGCAGACCCAAGTCCCGAACCCAGGCAGTTTGTCTTGAGTTCATGCCTTCTTAGATTTGTTTCTCTCCCTTAAAAAATCTCTTATCTCTCCATACCCCCAACGCCCTTCTTTCATTGTGGGAAAAGGCCTCATAATCTCTAGTCCACATAGAGGATACAAATAAGGTGAACTCTAGGACATGAGCCTGATGGCCACTAGGCCAGTCTTTCTTAAGGCCAGACTTTTTCCTTCTCAGTAATTCAGTAGTACCTTAATCCAGTCAGGTACAGTTTGTCACCATGGAAGGGTTTCCTCTGGCTCTCGCCACCTTCCTGCCTTTGGCCCTGTCTCGGGCTTTTCCTGCCTGTGTCTGTGTTGCTCTTCTCTTTTGAATCCTGATCCCTGGCACCTTCCTTGTCAATTGTTTGTATTTCCGCAGACATCTGTCTGTGCTCCAGCTCTGCCTGTTTGCTTAGGGCTAAGACTCCTGAAGCATGCTGAAGTGCTCCTCTGTTTCTCTTTGACCCTCGTAGAGGACTTTCTAAAGCTTGACTTTATTTTGCTTGTACAGTAATTGCTATTTTGAAATCTCTGTCACAAACTGCTAATGTCATAGATGTAGAGATTTCTTTTTTGTCTGGCATAATTCCTAGCACACCACATACAGTCAGGCTTTTATAATAACACCAAGTAACTGTGATCATTATTGCATGCTGTCCAAGGAATAGGATACATACATATTTGTAAGGACCAAGGCAGATCTTTCCTAAGTGTCTTAGTGTACAGAGAAGCCCTTTGTAAACTGCAAGCCACCATAGTAAGAAGTGATACAGTTATATTCTGCCTCTGCGGTAGCAGGTTCCACTTTACTAGACTGAACCAACCACAGAGCAGAAATACAGACTTAAAAAAAAAAAGTCACCTCTGCACTGAACAGGCCCAAATCTCCCTTGTTACCTCACCTACAGTGTAACATCTGCTTATCTCAGCACCAACCTTCTACAGGCACTAATGAATTATTTTATTATTAGTCCACTACCTAAGCCATGCTTTTCAATTTGGATGTACTTGACTTTATTAATAGTTACTCTCCAAGCTGAATTTGGTGGCACACCTGTAATCCTAGCACTTGGAAGAGTGCAGCAGAAGAGCTGTCAGCAGTTCAAGGCTAGCCAGAACTACACAGTGAGATACAGGACAAAGTAGGCTTTTTTTCTCAAGTGTTGCATTAGGTTCTATAACATTGTAATAGCTTAGTTGATAAGCTTAGCACCACTCCCTATTATACACTTAAAATTATCAAGAGCCTCCTACGTTACCCACTATGCTAAATTTGAGAGGGACATAAAAAGAGCATAAACCTTTATTTTTCAAGGAGCTACTAATCTTATCGAAAAGATAGACTATTTTACATAAAAATAAAAAATTAGAGAAAATGGAAGTAAGTACTGATTTCTGGTCAGAATATAATTTGATTATATAAGGAGTCAGGTAATGTAGAAAAATGACACATGACGAATAGGTACAGAATATGGTTGTCCTTGGCTAGCGAAAGGAATTGTTAAATAAAGTTTCAAACGGGTAGAATGGCCATATAATTTCTCATCAAAAGCAGCTGTTTAACTGTGAAAGGAAGCTTTTCATTACTCAGCTGGTACAAGGAAATGTAGTAGGTAAATGATGTTTTTGGTTCTTCTTGCTCTATTGAGGGGCCTTCTACCCAGCTCCCAAATAAATCACACAGGCTTATTTTTTTCTTTTAAATAATTTATTTGTAGTGCGTTGGTGTTTTGCCCGCGTAATGTCTGTGTGAAGGTGTCGGATCCCCTGGAACTAGAGTTACAGACATTGTGAGCTGCCATGTGGGTGCTGGGAATTGAGCTTGGGTCCTCTGGGAAAGCAACAGGGCTCTTAACCACTTAGGTATCTCTTCAGCCTCACAGGCTTATTCTTAATTATAAATGTCTGGCCTTAGCTTGGTTTGTTTCTTGCCAGCTTTCCTTACATTACTCCATCTACTGTTTGCCTCTGGGCTTTTCTTTTTGTATTCCTGTGCACCTTTCTTTGTTTCTTACACTGGCTAGCTGGGTGGCTGGCCCCTGGAGTCCTCCTCCTTCTCTGGCTACTTCTTTTCTTTTTCTTTCAGATTTCTCCTTCTAGTTATCCTCTTTGCCTGCCTGCCCTGCCTCTTTCTCTCTCTTGCCTTGCTAGTGGCCAATCAGCTCATAATTAGACCATCAGGCGTTTTAGACAGGCAGAGTAACACAGCTTCACGGAGTTAAATGAAACATAAACAAAAGTAACACATGTTAAAACAATATTCCCCAACAGAATGGTCCCTGAACATAGAAGATATATGGCTCATTTACACAAAGCCGGGAATGGTGAAGTCAATGTCTTATTTCTTTGCCCCTCCTGACTCAGAATAGTGGAGGGTCAGTCCAGATGCAAGCTTGTGAAACTAGCAGTACTCAGTATTCTGTACCCATATGTGGTCCTAGTTTATGTTGTACAGGGAGTTGTACAGGGAGTTGAGTTAGTTATGTTCTTCAGTGTATCTAGAGTAATTTATTTACATGTGAGGAAAGCTTCATTGGAACTGAAACATGTCAGTCACTGCAGCCTCTTTTTATTCCGTTCTAGCTTCAATGTGTCTTAATAGCTTCTTGAACTTAAAATGATGACGTGGCACAACTTACCTCATTTCAAAATGAAAAAAGCCTCCAAGGTAAAGAGGATTTGCTGCTGAGGTATCTAACCATCTCTCCTGGTGGCAAACATACAGTCTCTTAGCTTCGGGGAGCTCCTAACCTGACCTGAGCAAGATGGTGGCTGCCTTACCCAGGTGCAAGGGCAGTTACATCTCAACAGAGTTGGCTGCTTTTACACATTTAGTCATGGCACATAATTTTGGTGTTATTTAGTAGTTGAAAGCTTAATACTGGGAGATTAGTGTGGTGACTATCAGCAAGCTAGTCTGCAGGGTGCTAAGGTCTGGCTTCCTGTAGCATGAAGCTGCCATTAAGAATGATTTCTCCCATCTATTTCAAAACAAAGATGATAGTAAAGTGTATGCAGCTAAGTGGGTGTTTGCATTTTCCTTTGCTGGGCTCATGTAGATAATGGACAGGAACCTGTGCGAGATTGCTTTGCTATAGCAGTAAACAAAATCATAATTTTGCAGCACAGCATGCTCCCAGCTTTAACTGCACAGTTACTTAAAGATGAGTCAGGCATCTTAAAGGACCCTTGGTTTTTAGGACACTTTGAACTGTTTCCCTCAGTTCTGAATATTAAAATCAGGATTATCCTAATCTGCCATTTAAACCTACTTAAATTTTGTATTCTGAAATATACATCTTCTACACCTGTAGTAACTTATATATTATAGTTATCATTTTCAAAGCAACATTGAATAGAATAATTCTTAAATCTCTTTGTTGATTATTGCTTTGGGTTTGCACAAGTCAAAGTGTGTTCCCTTTCCCATCGGATAGCAGGCAAGATATTTGTAAGAAGAAAGACCTCATAATAGGCCTCATGAACTAAAGCCCTCCTGGTGATAGAGTCACAGGATGGTGTTAAGTGACATTTTGCTAATTGGATCTGAGTATACACAGGTGTGAGAAAAGTAACTGCTGGGTATTAAGTTGGCTTGTCCACCTGCTTATGTTCATCAGCTTTTCCAGCTTTGCTCAATGTTAGCAATATACCAATACTTGCCCAACTCTGCATTCCTTCACTTTGTGTTTTATGTTGTTAAATCCTTACTCTGTAATCAGCACAGTGTATGAAACAAAACCTTCAACAGTCAAGGAACATTTGGGTTATCAAATAACTCCCTTAGATTGTTTCTGTTGAAAGCCCAGAGATAAAGCTCTGGCTGCGAAGTTCTGAGATCAGGTTTAACTTAATGCATCTTGGTAGCAGTGCCCATATTGTGGTTGTTGATCCCAACACTCAGCTGCTTTCTTCAGTGATTACACTGAGAAGATCCCTTATAACCAGACTGTGCCTCAGAATTGTTAGAATCCTCTGTGATGCTGTGGCTGGCCCATAAGATTGTTCTGAGCAGAAGTGTGTTTGTTCTGAGCACCAGTGGAACATGAATTCTTTGTAAAGAAGGGAAAGAAATGAGTGTGAAGCAGTCCCAAGAATACTGACTGTCCAAAGACAGCTGGTGCCAATGGAGGGATCAAGCCCGCCCTAAGGCCAGGCTGCGGAGAGTTGGCTTGAATGTTTCCCACATTTCTTAGTGGAAAATAAGTAAGTTAGAATGTTATCTGTTTGGCTTTAAGGTTCAAAGTAATTACTGAGTTCCAGCATAAACAGAAGTGAGGAAGTAGGAGAAGGAGCTGGCACCACCAGAGACAGTGCTGTCTAGACCAGTGAGAAGCAGGAAGCAGCATTCGCATTGTGTTCCCTTTTATAATAAAGAAGAAAAAATAAAGTAAAATAAAATAACTAAGTGGAAGTGTTAGAAAGTCAGTGTTATAAATGAAATTAGCCTATGATTCACATCAGAACCATTTTTTAAAATAATGTGGGTTTGGTAAAGAGAAAAATCTCTTGCTTAGTTTGTTAACAGTAACTTTATGTAAAAATGGTTTTTAAAAAGTAGCAGAGATAACATGCCAAGTTCATTCATTTTCTCAGACTCAGACAAATCCCAGGGCTACACAGTAAAAGGACGTTAACAGTTTGATCTGATCCATTCAGGAAGCCTGTGTGCTTTTAGTGAAAGAGTAAACGAGCTTAAATCAACCAGATGACTGTGTAATAGACCAGCTATCCAAAAGTTGTTGGATTAAATTAGAAAATATTTGGAGATTTAGAAGTGTTAGAATAAAAATGATTTTATAGTTAGGTTGGACTATCATTCTTATATTGGAGACTCCAATTTTGAAGTTTGTAGGGTGAGACATACTTATTTTGACTTATATCATCAACTGGTATTGTTTTAAATAATGGACCTCGTTGCAACAAATACAAGTTCTGTATGTTAGCAAATGTTTCACAATATAAAATATGCATATTCTTTTTCACTTGGTTCAACATCTCAGTGCACAAGCTAAAGACTAATCAAATAATTATTACTACCTTAGTGTTGGGAGATGTATTACTCTGTATTTTATTTCACCCTGAAAATAGCCCATGGAATGCCTAAGTGCAGTTTTGGTGTAATGAAATGGCACCTACATTCTAAGAAGGTTATTGTTTATTCTTTGATTTTGCAGTCAGTAGTGGAAATGGGACCAGGGCGAGCTGGACAGGAATGCATTCTGCCACTGAGCCACACCCCATCCTTAAACTGTTTTAAAGCTTTGTCTGACAGGGTCTCAGAGGCAACTCAGTGGTAAAACACTTGCCTGACATTCAAGACCCCATATTCAACCCTTATCACCAACCAAACAACAAAAAAAGAACAGACAAAAACCCAATTTTCTCTTGGTGAAATTTATAATATATTGGTAAAGAGAAAAAAATTAATTCGTTTACAAAGTACTTTCTGAGTACAAACTAAAGCCCATAAGTGATTATCTTATATTTCTATGTTAATGTATCACATGCTTCTATTATTTCAAATATAAAAATCAGGAATATTTAAAACCATACATTCTCTTGTTAAAAAAAAAAAAAAAAATAGCCTTTACCTAAGGTTGTTTTATAATAGGTATTACACACTAGTTTGTCCTTCATTTTGCTAGGTCCTATGACTTGACAGATATTTGTCTATAGGCACACCTTCATATATTCTTGGGACATCATCTCACTAAAAATGCTACTAGACTTGCAGCCTCTGCTTGGATGAGGACCTGTGGGGTCCAAGTTGTTTCTGTGTTTATTTTCATTGTGTTATAGAGATGTACATACTTTTTATAAACGTTGAATTAACCACAGAAGGGGTTGTGCCACCCACACATGGGATCCGGCTGCCAGTTATTGCCCTACTTGGCTTCCTCTTACTGAACAACTTAATTCCAACATTTGGCTTAGTGAATAAGCTTGGGTTACCACCTACTTTAGGATTTGATTCCAAGGGAATGCTAAGCAGTAAGTGATTGAATCACTGCTGCATCCGCTAAAGCGTAGATCTTTACTGTCCACAGATTGAGGTGTGTTATCTTGTGTATCTAATCAGCTCCTTTCTAAGTCATGTGCCCCTAGACAGCCTTCCCTTGAATTAAACTGTAAGCACTTCATATTAAGCTGGTCACTGTCTTCAGTAGGATTTTCCATCGGAAGTTGAGAAGGGAGATAGCAGTAGTGTTTTTGTGTGTGCTCGTTCATGTGTGTGTCTATGTGTCTCTGTGTGTGTAAAATACATACACATATAATGTGTGTATACATACCCTTTTCTTTTCATTAAATGATGTTAGACATCAGAAATTTCATTTGGGGGGCTTGCTTAGAAATTAGAGAAAGATCTTTATCTTGGCCTTTTTGAAAGCTCTTATCTCTCATTTTCTTTTTTTAATAAGGTGAAAAACACTTTGGGCTTCCAAATTCTATATTGATGTCAGCTTTTGTATGTTTGAAAAATTTGTGTTCTGCTAGGAAGCACATCTGGTTTTGAACTGAGCATTACAGTATTAAACACATGTATTGCTGTCACAACTATGTGGAGCTTTCACTGCTGTGTAAATATGTCGACTTTGAAAACTGGGGGTTTGGGTGTTTTTCAGTTTCCGTCAGTTACCTCATAGTGTTGACAGCTCTACTTATGTCTGGTGAATATTATATGTTGTGTTTTTAATCTCTACTTAGGTTGACCTGACAGTTCAAGAAAAGGAGAAATATCTTAATGTGTCTCGCTGGTTTTGTCACATTCAGCATTACCCAGACATCAGGCAACATCTGTCTAGTGTTGTTTTCATCAAGAACAGACTGTATGCTAACTCCCACTAGAAGCCCCTGCTGTGCAGCAGCAAGATTAGAAGTATAATGGAAAATGTACTTTGAACCGTCGTACTAATGTATATTAATATGATATCATCGTTTCTTTGTTAATGTTGGTAGAATTTTTAATGTGTAAAGTTTGTTTTATTTGTTTCTTAGTTGAAACTTTACAGTTTTTTAATGTAAAAATTCAACTGTCAACTGTTATCCAAACAAATCACGATTGGCTTACAAATTATCTCGTATTTATGGGTGAAATTTATTTTAATAAAAGTTGCAAATCAGTGGCTCAATCTTAAAAAAAATCATCCTGTCAGTGTTTCACATAAGGCTTTTTGTGTTTTTAAAATTTTTCTCTTAGATTATTTATTAAAACCTATGATAAATTATGCTGAGGATTCGAAAAGGGAAGATAGATATTTTTCTCAAAATGTTTATGTGAGTTAGTAAATGTGATTTTAAAAATCAACTTTTGTTTGTTTCCTTCTTTCCTGTAGTCAGTATTTACTAAGGTGAAGCTAACTACTGAGCCCTCACAGAGAGGGAGTTAGTTAATGCATTACTGTTAAGCTAATGGCTCCTTTCTCTTGTTGAGCGTATTGAAAGACACAGTGACTTAAGAAACTGGGCTTCGGGCTGGAGAGATAGCTCAGAGGTTAAGAGCACTGACTGCTCTTCCAGAGGTCCTGAGTTCAAGTCCCAGCAACCACATGGTGGCTCACAACCACTTATAATTTGATCTGGCACATTCTTCTGTATACTGTATATATAATAAGTAAATAAATCTTTAAAAGAAAAGAAACTGGGCTTCACCATCTCATTGCTTGACAGCCAGCCAGCACTCCCAGAGTCTTTCATTGCTGGGACACTGTTAGCCATAGCTCTATTCGTGCAGTAACTCGCACTGATGAAATAGTAAGAGATTATTGAGAGTTATAGGGCTTGTCAGTCCAAATAAGAGAAATAGTCAGGCATATCATGACCCTACATGTTTACAACCTATCCATAGGATGGCTGAGTCATTAAGGATCACAGAATCAAAGACAGCCTAGACTGCACAGGGAAACTGACTTAGTGAAAACAAAGTGCTGGGGTGGAACTCAGTGGTAGAGTGCTTGCTTAGCATATACAAGGTCCTGTGTTCAGTCTCCAGAGCCAGGAGAGACAAAGGAGGGAATCCTAGGTAGTATAATTCAAAGTCCCTGGGAAAACATAAAAAAAAATTGG
>PVIH01004439.1:89173-140544 GCA_004025045.1 Sigmodon hispidus
TTTTTTTTTTTTTTTTTTTTTTTTTTTTTTTTTTTTTTTTTTTTTTTTTTTTTTTTTTTTTTTTTTTTTTTTTTTTTTTTTTTTTTTTTTTTTTTTTTAAAAATTTTTTTTTTGATTTATTTATTTATTATGCATACAGTTTTACAGAAGAGGGCGCCAGACCTCATCATAGATGGTTGTGAGCCACCATGTGGTTTTGCTGGGAATTGAACTCAGGACCTCTGGAAGAACAGTCAGTGCTCTTATCCTCTGAGCCATCTCAAATACTTGTGCTTTTGGGAACATCTTAGCTCTAAACCATCAGTGTTCAATAAAATAAATGTTTTTAAAGAACAAATGAATTGGTTGCACACTTAGCAGTTATATTACAAGAATTATAGCTCAATAAAGTAGTGTAATAAGTCATAATTAGACCACTCGCACCCTACGTTAGTGACGAGATACTGCTAAAGTCAGTGCATTTGATGAAATTCCTCTTCTGTAGTAGAGGTAAGAATCATTGACCTTGTTTCACTTTGGATGCAATGTGGTATTTTAGTTTGTTGTAAATATTTGTCCTGCCTACTAGTTTAATAAAAATGCTGATTAGCTGAAGGCAAACAGGAAGTGTAGGCGGAGCTACCAGACTGGGAAAATCTCAGAGCAGAGCAGATGGACCACACAGACACAGGGATGCAAAAGAGACACGAGGAGATAACACAGATGCAGAGAAAGAAGCTGAAATGCTGCTCTGAGAACAGGTATGGAGCCACATGGCTGAACAAGATGAGTTCAGATGAAGGAGTTAGCAAGTTATATGCCTGGGCCCTAGGTCAATCAGCATAAAAGTAATATAAGTGTCTGTGTGATTCTGTGGGACTGCATTCTGTTTCTGCCAGACTGCTGGTCAAACCTCTGATCCAGACCCAGAAAGTCCAGGCCAGAAACCTAATATACAACATGGTAGTTATAAAAACATCATGTCAGGCTTTTCTCACCCTGAGATGCCAGCCTGCTTGGCATTTGAATCTGAGATAAGACCAAAGGTGACAGAACATCTAATTGTGAAAAAACCAAATTCACACTACCACCTGTAAAATCCAGTCTTTGCTTCCTTCAAAATGTTGTAAAAGATTTCATATTATTTATCTTCATGCTTCTGAAATATCCATGAGATGCATCTAAAATGTGACTGTTCAGCTGTGTGCTGTTCCTTCTAAAAAGTGATGCCTCATACCCACCCCCCATTTCTGTCTATACTGCCCAAACCTGCTTCATTGACCATTCAGTGATTAGCACTTACCATAGGTAGGCTTCAAGACTTGTGGTAACACAGCACATTCTTGCTCTTAGAGAATCTACACCTTGACCACCTGTGAATAGGCCTCTGAGACAGGGCACACAAAGATTCTTTGGGGGCTGCCTGACTCCACCATTCTTTGGACGTAAATACTAAATGCTGAATATAACTGTCTTTTGTGTTTTAGCCCTGTACTTAAAACTCCATGTTAACTCTTGCTACCTTACAAAGCAAGGAGGGCAGACTCTGCCACATGATAAACAATACCTCAGACCATAGCGGGATATATGAGAATTATATGATCTTTCAGGGTTGGTGACAGCCTGTCCATATTGTTCACTGATATCCTTGCCCTGGAGAGTTACAGGTCTCTGTACCACATAGAAATTTCAGAAACAGATAAAGAACACCAAGTAGGAAACCACTGCTCTTCAATCAGGAGTCCATGGGTTTGTCTATTCATTAGAATAAATACTAGCTAAAAATAAGAATGCAATATCAAAAAAGGCTATTTGTTCATAGACATGAAATTTATGTATTATGAGCCAACTTCCCAGCTGAACACCTCCAGTTGATGGGTTATTTCAGAAAGGTTTTTTACAAACATAGTTGTCCTCTACCATCTGCAGGCAGATAAATGGTATAAGAAACCCCAGGTGATGACTGAACCTACAGAGAGTACCAAACATTGTACACATACTATGTTTTTTCCTATATTTGCATGTATGTGGTGAAAATTATAAATTAGGTACAGTAAAAGACAAATAATAGAGTAACATTGAACAATTATAACAGTACATTTCTGTCAACCAGTAACTGTATAACTAATGGATGGACAGAATGTACAATGGGTACAGTGGACAAAGATAATTGGCATTAGAGCAGAATTTCATCATGCTGCTCTGAAATAGTGACAGTGTAACATGAATTGTTTATTTCTAGGAATTTCCACTTAATATTTTTGGTCCATACTTGTTAGTGGTTAACTAAAACTATAGTGAAATCTTTAATGGGACTGCTATATATGGGAATTTTCATGTTTTACTCCCTGTTTTAAACACTGATTTTACCTCTTTATACCTGTAGTTAGGGTCAGAAACAGACACTGTAGGCAAGACAGTGACAGCAGACTACTTAGAAAGGATCTCCCACTACCAGCACACCATGTTCACTGCCCCTTGAAAATGTACCTAATTTATGAGATCCTTGCTTGAAGTCTGTCTAGAATAGCTTTAAGATATGATAAAAATTTAAATAGATCTACGATTAGGAGAGTATAGAATTCACCTGCAATCATCTACATGTACATTACTCCAAAAGATAAAAATACACAACTGTTTGACAAGTATTCAAGTTAGAATCTCTGTAGCCTTTTCAGTTACATATTTTCCTTAATATTTGACTTCATCCCTTAAAAAAAAAGACAAATGTTACATGAACTTTAATATTAATCTAGCTTTGGCAGAGATGTGGTGATTTAATGGATTAGAGCATTTAGCTTTTTTACCCCAGAGAGCAATATTTCTTCTTTCTCTCCATAATTAGATAATCTGCTGCTACCCATTACCAAGGGCACTAAATTTCGAATTCTCTGTACACCTGAACAGGCTGCTACATATCTGGCCATCTTAATTTTAGTCTTGATTTATGGATGCTGAATTACATTCCCAACCCTTCCTGGAGCTCTGGGTGAATTTTATTGCAAAAGCAATGGAGAGAAAAGTTACCATCATATATCTCTCTTGCCGGGCAGACTTTTAGACACACAAGGGGCTCCACATCCCACTGTTCCATGTCTTGTATGGTAGATTTATAACACTGTGAAGCTCAGCTCTAGGGTTACACACAAGCATATCACAGATGAGATGGGGAATATGATTTTTGCAATAATGATTACTTGTTGTGGGGCCCAGATACCTGCAGGCTCTGCCTCTATTCCCAAAACTGCCTGTGAATAAAACTAATTCCTACTACTTTCCCATCTAGCAAAACTCATCTTTCATGGAGCAGAGGGAGGCCAAATGGATATAGGTGGAAAGTCAGGAGAATCTGAGGTTGACCATTTTTTGCTGTTGTGTCTCAAGTGTCTGTTTCCATGATCATACTTCTGTTAGGAATATTCTCATTTTTAAGATTTTTGTTTCCTCATGAGGGAATAGAAGCCCTGAATCTTTTCCAGCTCGGTGAGTTAATTTGATAGCCCCTTCCATGTCCACAAGGCCAGGTCCCTAGGGCTTGCCAGTTGGATTATAGATCCTGCAGATTTGGCCTGCCGTTACTGCTGAGTGTCATCTGTCCCTGTAGTTTTGCCATGGACAAAATTTATTCTCCCTCACATCATCTGCTTGAGAAATCTGTGCCTGGCAGGCCTGTCTGTCCATGTTAAGTTTGAACTGCAGTAGCCATACAACTAATTTGACAAGGCATAGCTTTAAATAAGAAAGCCCCAGGCTTGCTCTGACCAAAATGAGAAACTTCCAAACCCCAGATTACAAATTCCAAAGCTTCTTTGGTGCAGTCTTTGAACGAAACCATTCCTGTGATGTAAGCTATCTGCATGGCCCATTTCTCCTGCCCTTCTGCAGCATTTACATGTCATGTCGTAAAGGTCCTTAGAGACTCTTGCCTCTCGTACTATTTTCAGCATTTGAGCCCCATCCATTGGATTCAACAACTCAGTATAGCAGCATCTCTTATCCACAGAGGATATGTTCTGACACCTCAAGTGGATGCCTGGAAGTAGTACCCAAGTTAGCTTTCCAGTCCAGATAACAAATCCCCTGCTTAGCTCACAAGATCGATTTACTGTGCTTCACGGCTTTGGAGTTCCAGTGCAGGGGCTGCTGGCCCTTTGTTCCTGTTGTTTTCGCACCTGAGGTGAGGTAGCCAATCAAAACTGGGAGCATGAGAGACAAACTGCTCTCCTCATGGTCAGAAGGATGTGTGGTACACTGATGAAGAGGAGGAGAAAATAAGAGTGGCATCTCAAAACTTCCTTCAAGGATATGCCACCAGTGCCTTAATGACACTGTGTAAGGCCCCATATTTTTTTTTTAAAGCTCCACCACCTCCCAGTCACACCGAACTAAGTAACGTCTGAGTCTTTATTGACACACAACATTTGAAAAACATTCCAAAACCCAATCTATAACAGTATCATCTAGAGTAGGGTTTTTTATACATATACATAACCTTCATTAGAATCCAAATTTTAAATTAGACATTATGAGTTTCTTTTCTGTTGCTGTGACAGAATACCATGGCCTAGATTTAATTTAATTTATGATTTCAGAGGGATGGTGTCTTCATTGTGGGAAAGGCATGAAAGCAGGAACAGGAAGCTGGCTGGTCACATTTTTTTTTAAAAAAAAAAAAAAAACTTTATTTTATTTATTTATTTATTTATTTATTTGCCTTGGTGTTTGCCTGGAACTGGAACTACAGACAGTTGTTAGCTGCCATGTGGGTGCTGGGAATCGAACCCGGGTCCTCTGGAAGAGCAGACGGTGCTCTTAACCGCTGAGCCATCTCTCCAGCCCCATTTTTTTTTTTAAACATTATTATTTATTTACTTATTTGCCTGGAACTGGAACTACAGACAGTCGTTAGCTGCCATGTGGGTGCTGGGAATCGAACCCGGGTCCTCTGGAAGAGCAGACGGTGCTCTTAACCGCTGAGCCATCTCTCCAGCCCCATGAGTCTGCGGCTGGTCACATTTTATCTGCATGCAGGAATCAGAAAGAGCAGGACGTGAGGTGAATCTTTAAATACACACACACACACACACACACACACACACACACACACACACATACCCCTCATACCAACACTAGCCCACATCAGTGACAAACTTCTCCAACAAGGGTACACCTCCTAAAGATTGTGTAACCTTCCCAAATGACATCATAAACTAGGGACAAGTGTTCAAATACACGAGCCAGTGGGGGCCCCTAATCATCACAGACACAGGTGAGACAGTAACAAGTGTGTTGTAATTAATTTAAAGCATGAGCTATTTGTGGGACTTTCAATTTAATATCTTCACTGCCGCTGACCTCTGGTGACTGACGTGGGACAACCACAGATAAAAGAAACATTCCTCAACCCTCACTACTAGATGTCTAGGGAATGAGTAACACTTGGCACTCAGCAGTGACTCTCTGACTTTGGTATGCACAGAAATCACCTGAGACTTCTTCAAATGGATTTCTAGACTCATTCAGGTTTAGAGCTGAACCTGAGAATGTGTGTATCTAAGTGGTGATGGTTTATGATAACCGTCTTGTTAGGTGGAGTTTTGGGGTTTTTTTGGTTTTTTTTTTTTTTTGTCAAAACTGCTGGCTCCCCCAAATAACCACACAGAGATTTATTATTAATTACAAATGCTTGGTTAATAGCTTAGGCTTGTTACTAACTAGCTCTTTCAACTTAAATTAACCCTTTTTTTATCTATACTTTATCACATGGTCATATTCCTTTTTCAGCATGGCATGTTCATCTCCTGCTTCCTCTGCATCTGTCAACTCCATCTACCTTCCCAGTATTCTCTCAATCTGGCTTTCCAATCTAACTTCTTTTTTGTTTGTTTGTTTGTTTTTGTTTTGCCTAGCTATTGTCCAGTTGGCTCTTTATTAACGTCTTTACAGTGTACAAAAGGATGATTCCACAGCAGTCCTGTGAGAACTTCTGTTACACCTATTCCACCCCAGAGAATTGTCAGCCTTTGAGGTAGACCCTGCTCTCCCCAAGAGCTCAAGCTCAAGTCTTTTTTTGTGTGTGGCTGATCCAAGTTTTATTTTTTCCATCATGATTGGAATGAGTTGGTGGATTTGTTCCCATGGAGCAGCTGTCACAAGAACTTCCTAACAACTCATGTAGCATCCTTTGAATGCTGGGTCACAGAAGTATCTCTCAGGTGAACTAGCAGGATCCAGGAAGGGAAGGTTCAGTGTGAGGTCTATGGGATTGCTGCCACCAATGAGCCTAGTAATGCTTGTTCATAACATTTTGCTTCACACCAAGCTGATGTTCACACTGAGCATGCCATATGTGTTTTTCTAAGCCAGGAAGTTAATACATTCAAACGTATAGACTTTCATCCCCAAGACCAAAGATCTTCTCATTCTTCTCTTGTGTATGCACACAGAAAGCTAACTAAGTAAAATGTAATTGTGTCATTTTCAAAAATATGTATAGAAAGCTCCATTAATCCAGACAAGAAAGACAGTTAAATCCCTTCAGAGAAATGATATACAGGTTTTTTTGTTATGGTTTGGATTTGAAATGTGGGTATCTCCCAACTCCTAAACTGAACAATTGGTCCCCAGGTGGTGCTGCTATTATGGGAGGTGGTGGAAACTTTAGAAAGTGGAGTCTGGCTGAGGGATGTGGGTCACAGAGGTGCACCTTTGAAGAAAGAGTGTATGTAGCCACCCTCCCTTCCTTGCTTGCTTCATATCTGCTTCTGTCATGACTTGAGCTGCCCTACTGTGACCTCAAATAAAATATTTCCTCGAAGTAAAAGGTACAGCAGCACCTGCAAACCTTGACCATCTCATGAGATAATAAAGTCTGACTGGATGTTCACAGGTCAGGTTGATCATGAGGTTCGGAGCATCAGAATTGCAGGAAAGCAGTATGTTCTCACTGAATGTTATCTCCACTGGTAGACTGAGTGCTCTGTGAGGGAAGAAAGCCTTGGTCACCACTCTATTTCAGCTCTTACCATTGTATTGAGTACATAGCACATGTTAAATACATATTTGTTAAGTGTTTTTAAATAAACAAGAGAGTGTCTATGGCCTGTTAAAGTGGATATATTTTCTCTCTTCCTTCTTCTACGGTCTCCCTCATCATTTACCTACTCCTCACCCACAAACACATACAGAGACAATTGCTGAAGCACTTCATCCTGCCACATACAAGTCACATAGTCATTTAGCTTCTTTGTAAAGTGATAAAACTGATATCTATTCCTAAGGAGTGCCAGAGGATAGAGTGAATTCATATTCTTAGGGTGCTTACCTCAATACCTGGCAGGTAGCATGCACTGTGTGAATGTTTGCTTAGGGGTGATGCAGCTCTGATTCTGACTATCCAGATTTAGCACAGGCTTAAGAGCATACTCCTCCATAAATTCCTTATATTTTAGACTGGTGCCATAAGCTATGGGGTTCTAAAGGCACTCGTGGACTTGATAATTCATTAAAATAACTATATAGCTCAAGAACATGCTATATTTACATTTAGTTTTATTATAAAGTTGCACTGAAGTAGTATCCAATTGAAGAGACACAAGGAATCTTGGAAGAATTCCAAACATGTAACTCAGGCATTCTCAGAAAGTATCTTCCTCTTGGCAAATGGATGTATGATTGCCAAACCAGAACTCCATCCAGTGTCCAGAGATTTTATTAAGGTGCCTTTATAAAGGCACAGGTGATCAGATCACTGCCCATGTAATTGAACTCAATTTCCTTCTCTGTGCCCGCCTCAGAAGTAGAGCAAAGCTTAAACTGACCTATGAGCCTATCTTCAGTCATCTTGCTAGCATAAATTTAGGTGGGTCCTGGGTCCACCATAATAAAAAAGACACTCCCATCACTTGGAAAGTTTCAGAGATTTATGAGATTACCTTCCAGAAAGAAGGACGAAACAGCAGCCATTTTTTAATTTAAATTTTATGTTTATGGATGCTGTTTACCTCCTGCCTGCATATGATCAAGCATATTTTTTGCAGTTGGGGCAGCCAACCTTGTTTACAGAAGCAAAACCAGGTTTTGTTAACTTACATGAACAACAGTCCCCAACATTCCAGGAATTTATCTGCCCTTGGGCAAGTGAGGCTTAAAAATTAGAGGGATTTTTGTTTAACAGAATGCTTAAGCTCAGTAATTTACATTTAAAACATAACTTTATCCCTCACCGTCCATCATGTGGCATGTTTCTATAGAGATGGCAGGAACTGCTGTGGCTGTTCCTAACTCTAGTCTCCTCATCTGAAAATGGGAATTTCATATGTCAGCCTTCCTTATATTCTGCATCCACAGATTCAATCACAGAAAGAATTTTCTAAATGCCTCATTGTTTATGCCATGTATCATATAATTAAGCCTTTAATGACTGTATCTGTACTGGGTATTGACCTTTTATCCTTGTTTTTATTCTAGAAATAATAGAGTATTGATGAGAACAGGAAGTAGAAACTGGTCAAATAAGACAGGGATGGCAAAGCAAGGTTTTTAAGAATGTCCTTGCTGGAGGGCAAGAATGCTGGGAGTTCTGAAAACTGTACTCGAGAACCCAAATAAAACTGAGTACAACTCACTTGGACCACCTGTACCCACCAACCCATCCTCCTTCCATACTCCCCCCCCCATTTCTACTAGAAATCATTTCAAAACCTACCAGACTAACAGCTCAATGTTACTGTATTTCTTGAGAGCCCCTCCTGTTATACAGGGGCTCCCTTTCTCTTGCCTCTCTCACTTTCCTCCATACCACCTTCTTCTTTTCCAACCCCTTCTCATTCCTCTGAACTTTAAAAATTCTCTCCAAAACTCACCTTCTGTGGGATATGAATTTTATTTTTTGAATCTGAGAAAAAAGAACCTCGTGGCCATGGAAGTTTTATATCACCAAGAGTTAAAAGTCCACACAAGAGCCAAGGAAATTTTTCCTGTTCCCCAAAACAATTAAAAACTCTCCCTCAACAGTGTAACAACTATTTACATATCACTTACATTGCATAAGGCATTATAAACAATCGGCAGATGATTTAAAGGTTATAGAAAGATATGTCCCAGTTCTGTACAAAAACATCATTTCATACAAGATACTTGGATATCATCCATTTCACTTCTCCATGGGGATTCTGGAACTACTACTTCTTTGGATCTTTGATTAGATTAGGCTTAAGAGCTATAAGGTGTTGACTGAGTTTTATATATTTTGACATGTTTAACAAACAGAAAATATTCGAGTGGTGGTGATAAAGAAGGGTTAAGTGGAAGAACTGAAGCAGAGCAGATGATGTCCTAAAAGCAGACAGGTGTGTGAGTGATGGTACACACCTGCAAACCCATACTTGAGAGACAAGAGACAGCAGAATCAGGCATTCAAGAAGACCTTTACATATATAGCAAGAGCAAGTGTGAGTCTAATCTGAGCTACATGAGACTCTGGAAGAGGTTTTTGTAATAAAATATTTTTGAGGGTTATTTATTATGTGTCAGGTATTATAGCAATTGCTTTGTATCAGTTTTGTTTGCCTTTTTGAGACAGGATCTTGTGAGCTATAATTCCTGATTCACGTTTTGGGATCACAGGCATACATGACCTTACTAAGCTTATAAAGATTATGTTAATTATCACAACACCCTCCAAAGACAGATACTTTCATGACAATTAAGCAGAAAAGAAATTTGAAAGTAAGTGGCAGCCCAGGGATTTAAACCCAATTCTGTCTGTTTCCAAAGTATTAGCTATGACTGCTAAAATTTCTTTTATCACTTATAACACAAAGTTGGCAAATTTCAGAGGAAAAATTAAGAATCAACATTTTTTTTAAAAAGCCACATTAATGTAAGAAAAACATTCAACTTTTCTTACACAAAAAGCCTATTATAATGAGTCTTCTCAAGTTTTCAGCAAACCAGGGTCTCAAAGGAAAAAATATATTCACAGTGTAGAAAAATATGATTGAATAAGAAAATTTCTTAAAAATGGGGAGAATAATTGCCTCTGAGAATTATGTCCTCTACATACTAATTAAAAAGCTAGATGAAATTTTGCATCCGTCCTTGCTTTTGGGCTTATTGTTTTTTCTGCTAGTAATCTCCAAATTCCTGCCTTACCTAGTCATTCTCTCCACATTCCTATATACAGGAATATATATTTCAGACCTGAAGACAAACACTTACGTCTTCTGGGAATGCACTTCCCCACCCTGCTTTCTATGTTACATGCCTCCATCAGCACTAACTTAGAGTCTTTAGATGAGCCTTTGTTCGGAAGAAAGGAGCAGTGGGAGAGGTCACTGCTGAGTCTTTAGAAAGAACCCTTGGATAAGGAAGTAAAAAAAATCACTGGGAGGTTGTACATTGCTCTTCGTAAAGCATGAATATTTGTAAGAAAGTGAACATTATGGAATTTTTAAAATGTCAGAAGTTAGATTCGTGACAACTGGGTGTTTTCTCTTCATTTTCCATCAATTCAAGAGTGGATTCTTTTCAGCTAGGTATATTTTTAGTCCATATAACAAATGATTAAAATTTTGTCAATAGGAAAACTACAACAGTTTTTTTTTTTTCTTCACATGATTTTAAGTGAACTTTTTAAGTAACTTGTGAAAATGAGGCATAGAGCTGTAATCTCAGGTAGCAGAAGGCTGAAGCAGGAGGATCCTCAGTTCAGGCTAGCCCAGGATGTATAATGAGTTCAATTCAAGATCATCTCAAAAACCAAAACAAGAATTACTTATTCTCTCACCATGTTGCTTCATTTGTTATAAATTATATGTCTCTCCGGGTTGCTATAATGGTCCCAATGTGACAATTCATGTCAAAATGCTTTATAAAATAGTGGTGGCCAGTTAATAATGTAGAAAATATGTATACACTACTATTTAAGTTACTCTTATGCTCCACCCCTGCCCCAACCACAGTGAGTTCCTGCAGGCATAGGAAGGAATAACGAAGATAGCTGTAATCTTCAGATTAATTTTCTGTATTCGGAAATATTCTGTATATAAATATTCAGATTAATTTTTTTATATTCATTTCTACTGCCCAAATCCAGCATGGCAACTTCAGCTACACTCCGAGCACCCTTCCAGAACCCAACGACTCCGACGCTCTGTGATGACGTAACTCCCACCTCGGACCGCGAGCTTCTGTCTTCCAAACTAGCCTCCGGGTTTGCGCCTGCGCAGCTGAGGCCGCGGGTGGGCGGAGCTGGTCGCGATGAGTGGCGGAGGGACCGAGACCCCTGTAACGTGCGAGGCCGCCCAGGGCGCCAGCGGCGGCAAGAAGCGGGACTCGCTGGGGACTCCGGGTGTGGCGCACCTCATTATCAAGGGTACGGAGTGGAGGGCGTGGTCGTACATGTGAGGTCCCGGCGCTCCCTGGCTCTCCCGCCGCCGGACCTGACTGCCTCCGCCCCAACCCCACTTCCCACCTTAATGCAGCGGGCGAAGGGCGCCCACGGTGGGAATGGGTAGTAGTTTGGGCCCCACACAGTTACGTGACTTCGGTCCTTCACCCTCTTTCTACCCTCTGCGCCTGGCTCGGCTCATGCCTGGGAGAAAGGAACACTTGGAAAAACGTCCTGAAACACCGCTCGCTGCACCATAATGTGCATCGATCTCACCTGTCTCCTTTGAGCCTTAGAAGGCTTCAGTCTGAATTATTACAGTAACTCTACTAGGTTTAATTCCTAAACCTCAAAAGTCCCTCTTTGCCGCGAAAAGAGCGTCAGTTGCATTTTCCAGTGCGTCCTTTAACTCTGCTAACCCCGTCCATCTCACCAACTTCAGCTACAGTCCTGTGCTGCCCAGGGAATGGTGTCTTATCATTGGTGCGAGTTTCCATTTTATTCTTACTGGATCCGTGGGCAGTCCCAGCAGAGATGGCTGTGACTATTTTTTATGTTGTCTCTTAAGTTTAATTTGGGGGTCAGGTAGTATCGCTTGTATATGAAGATTAAGAAGTATTTCTGTGTGCAATCATAGTGAATTTGTTCATTTTATAAAAATGTTGTTGGCCCACTATCCTCCATCCACAAATGTTTTTCATCTTGCAAAACTTTGTACGTGTTAAACTATAACTCCTCAGACCACATCTCTGACAAAAAAAAAAAAAAAAAATCTGTAAATTTACTTCTGTGGATTTGGGCGACTGCACTCTTTCACTATTGGAAACATTGCTGTTGTGAACATGCATTTACAAACATCTTTTTAAAGGCCCCATGTTTGGTACTTGGGGATATATCTTCAAAAGTGGATTCCTGAGTCGTATGATGATTTTTAAACGTTCTGACATATTCTGAATTTGCTACATCATTTTCTATTTCCCCACCCTTACCATCTCATCTTATTTTCTGTCTTTGGTAGTAGTCATTCTAATGGATGAGAAAATGATGCCCCTTTGTGTTTTTGGTTGTCATTTCCTGTAATGTTTGGTGAAAAGTATACTTATTTCTGTGTACTTACTGACTACCTGTTTTTAGAAAAATGTCTAAGTCCTTTGCTGAGCTATAGTACTTGATCTACTCTTGGAAGGCAGCTGTGCTGGTCAGTATTCCATCAGTGCTGTTCTCTATATATCCTTAGTGCCCTGTAGCATGAGTTTGGAGATATTTTCTCCCATCTCTCTGGTTGTCTTTCATTCTGTTGATTGTGTCTTTTGAGACAGAAGTTTTAAATTTTGTAGTAGTACTGCACTGGAGATCAATCCAAGGCCTCCCACATGCTAACCAAGAACCATGCCACTAGAGGCTCTGTCACCTGCCCCTTTTTCTATATTCTCACTTCCACAGTCAGGACCCAAACACACAGGCCACCTTTCCTTGGTACTGAGAGAGCTGTACTTCCGTTTTTTTCTCTTCCTGTAGTCTCATGGATCATACAGCAAACCACTTCTTTGTGTCCTTGTGAGGTTATGAACATGTAGAGATTAAAGATTATATATTTCAGTAACATTTTTTTTTGTGTGCTGAAAGTGAAAGAATGCATATAGCCTGACTAAAGTTGGATCTCTATAGAAATCTGTATTTTACATATATATGATTAAACTAGAAGGATTTGTATGTAATATTTGGGACTTTTACAGACTGAATTACTAGAATGGACTTGTTTTTGTTTTATAATGGCACTAGGTAGTGTTGTAACTACCTAGTAGCTGTGGTAACTTGTATTTTATGACATGGCCCCTTCCCATGGTTTTCCACAGTTGAGGTTTTAGAAGTGACTGTTAATTTACTTCTGTGTAGAACTGAATTATCTTTGCAAAGTCAAAGTGAGCTCCTGTTATATCATCAGGTTGCAGAAGCAGATATCTCCAAACCAGCAAACTATGACTGCTTCTCAGTTATATGGAAAGAGACGGTGGTAACTCATGTGTGTTGTGTAAATGGCGTGAACAGCTTGCTCTATGAGATCCTCACTGGGGAAAGAGATGATTTGGGGACTTTATGGCACATGATTAGATGCCTCTGGTACTTCAGGAGCACAGCATGTGGGCTGTCTCTGAAACCTGGGAGGAAGCTGGTTAGCATGAACAACAGTGTCTGGGAAGAATTAGGACGCAGCAGTTGTAGAGAAAAATTGGCATTAGGTGGAATGAGTGGTTGGGGTGTAGGGTTCCATGCCAGGGCAACTGTAGGAGCTGTGTCAGGATGCCTGAGGCAGCATGGTGTGTTTAGAAAACTGCAGGCGGTTTGGAATGGAGAACCCTAGATGCCTTCTTGAAGCCGCACTGTATGTATGCTGTTGGGGAGTTGGGCTTCAAAGACGCTTGTATTCTTGAACTGCAATAGAAACTCTCTTGAGAGTATATTCTCTGTACAAGGTCTATAAACTCCTACATTCCTTTGATCTCACTCATGCAATCATAACTTTTAGTAGACCAGTAGCTTTGAGATCCCAATAAAGAACTCCACAGACTCTGTTGCATATCACGTTTCTCAGACTTAATAACCATAGAACTTTTTTCATTAAAGGAAACTCCAAATAGCTTCTTATAGAAATGGTGTGGGTAATTACCTGCTGAGAGATTTAAACAAAAATTATGCTTCTATTTGTATTTTTCTACTTAGCATATTAACAAGATATATCCTAATAAGAGTTATAAAACACAGAATTGGAATCTGATCTACTTTAAAAATAAAAATATAGGGAAACTATTAACCAGCACATAAATATACAACATACATATTTTTATTTGAGCTTTAATTTCTCTAGCTATTTTGAAGTTTATATCTTAAACTAGTTGTTGCTAAGAAGAATGAATAGATTGACTTACCCAAGCAGTTAAAATTCAGAATTTTTCTTTTATAGCTATGGCTTTTTCAGATCTAGTGTAAGGTAAAGATACTTAAAACCAACACTCACCAACCACCTTTACAGCTAAATTACTAACAGGCCTGCTGGAGAAACTGAGAATATAACTCAATTGTACTCACCAAAAATATGCAAAGCCTCAAGTTCAGCCCCCAGTCTTAAGAAGCCCCACAATGCATCTTGCTCTATTTACCTTTTATCACTCTCTTCTCTCTGAGACAGTCTCCATCTTTAATTTGGTGTATGTATTCCAGAGAAAATGTAATTTTGCATATCTTTAAAGTTTATGTAAATGGATTTAGTTCTTCTGAAGCTTGCTTTTATTAACCATTATATTTGTAAGATTTATCCATGCTAATAGGTGTCTGTCTGGTATATACATTTTTACTCCCTGTACATAGTCCATTATGTGACTATGTAGATTGTTTTCCTTTTAATCTTTTGGTAATACACATGCCTCAGTAAACATTTATAGATGTCATGTTCAGTTATATAAGATTTTTTAGGTTATATCACAGCATGGAATTGCTAAGGATATATGTCTTCAGCTCTATTAGATAGATTATAGTTAGATGGCTCTCAAAAGTAGTTCTGCCAGTTAGCACACACTGGAAGTGTATAAGATTCCCTCCTGACCCATCGTCTGAACTGGATTTTAGCCTATCCTCACCTGTTCTAGAGAAGGGAAAGAGTAAAATAGGCCAGAGATTGCACCAGTCAACAGGAATTGATTTTCCATTCAATTTTATCTTTCTAGATCTTGGAGAAATTCATTCAAGGCTTCTGGATCACAGACCAGTTACTCAAGGGGAAATTCGTTATTTTGTAAAAGAATTTGAAGTAAGTATCTAAAACTTATTTTATTGGAAAGCATTGCACTAACTGTAAATGACATGCTACACTGAAGGGTAATTTCTGGGGCTTAAAACCTGACTTTAATTGATGTCATCTTAAAATGTATGTAGCAAAATGAAAAGATAAAAGTACTTGTTAAGTGCAAGAACAGACAATAGGAGATGGAGCCACATTCCGGTATCTGCCTTTAGAATAATGTTTTCCCCTGTGAATCATAAAATAGAAAAAGAGCTCTTAGGGATGGATGGATCTGAATTCCCAGATGCATTTGTTGTGTTTGTTCCTTGGTTGGAGCATAAACAGTTAAACTGAAACATGAGGACTCTGCTTGCCTCTTCCTTTCTGTTCATACCCAACATCAGTGGCCAGACCTTTATATGTGACTTCACCTAGGAAGTCCCATGACTTCTGATTGCTGGGCCTGTTTACTCATCTGTCCAGATTCAGTTTTCACTCTATCTGCCCAAGTGATCCAACAATATTTTACTTTTTAAAATCCTTTGCCAACTACAAGATGATTTGAAATGTTCTTCTGTAACCCTCCTCCACTCTTACCTTGCCACCTGCCATTCTTCACTTTTCACGGGAGAATGTGCAGTCCTGTCTCATGTTATTCTAGTTCTGCACAAGCATTAAGTGGTAATTTCAAAAGCTACTGTTAGATTGTAATTCTGTGTAAGTTGAGGTTCTATCTTAAGATAAGACTTTGACTAAGAAGCATGTCCAAACCTGTCAAAAACAAAGAATCTCCTAATAAAACATAGAACTGCAGCAAGTGTGTGGTGCTCCACCCTCCAAAAAGAGCTGCAGTACCAGACAATTTTGGGTTCAGTAGATTCTGTAACTTAGAACTGCCTAATACTCCTCAAGGTTTTGAAGTGTAAAGAGCTGTGTAGAGGTACGTGCGTGTTAGGTGTTATATACTGTTACCTAGTGTCTGAGTTACTCTTCTCATCTCCTTGACCAGGAACCCAGTGGAAGCAACAGAGAGAGGAGAAGTTGACTTGCTCACAGTTTAATGAGTTGGTTCTAAAGGGGAAGGCATGAGGGCAGGTGTAGCAGGTGGGACTCTGGGATGAGCAAGCACAGACAGAACAGGAAGCAGGGTCTGGCTGTAAACCTCCAGGGTCAGCCTCAGTAAAGAACTTCCTACAGTGACAGTCTACCTTCTGTAGACTTAAAACCTAAAACAGTCCAGCAGCCCAGGACTAAGATTTCACACACATGAGTCTATAGGAGACATTTCATATTCAAATAATAACCCAGGAATAGTTAGCAGTTTTCAACATCCTTGCTTATTTTATGCGAGATAAAAACAATGTAGGACACAAAAAAACCACCCAAAGGATGTTCTGTACTTGTTATGTAAAAATCATTACCAATCTCTACATATTTGCTATGATTCTTTGATGTTGCATGAATATGTTTTAAAATATTAAATATCCCATAAGGGATGAGGACATAGTTATCTTTAAGCCCTGGCTGAACTCACTATGTAGACCAGGCTGACCTTGAACTTCCAGAAATCTGCCTGCCTCTGCCTCTTGAGTGCTAGAATTTAAGGCATGTGCTAGCATGTTTGGCCTTAGGTACCCTTTTTAAAAATGTGATACTGTTTAACTTCAAATACTTTTCTGAATTCTAAGCATACAAAGAATAACAGTGTTGCAAGTCATCTTTGAGGACGGAATGTGCTAGAACATTCTTTGATGCAACCATTGCTCACTTTGCTGACAATGACAACCTCTACAGTTTGTTTAAAAAGTTTAAAATCTACTGCACTTAACTAGAAGAAAAATCCAAACACTTCTTAAGCCAGCTCACCAACCCCTTATTCCCTTTTTCATAACTAAACATCGGCAGAATGCTGTCACTGTATACAAGATGCCCTGAAGCTAAAAGGATGCCCACTGCAATAGCAATGCATCCAGCCTCATGGTACATTCCATGGGCTTCAGCCCATCCAAAAGGCATCTTCACCACAACGTCCATGCCAAGCAAGGAGCATCAAGAGTTTACTTAGTGTTTTGCACTGTTTACAAACTAAGATATGTACAGCTCACAACTTCTATCCTGTAATCATGTAGTTAATACTACCTTTCAGAAGTACTAGGAACATCTTCAAATGCCTTGTCACACCAACAGCAAAGTGCAGAGTGAGGGGACCACAGGAGTGTCCTTTCATTTTAAGAATATTTAGAGGGGCTGAGGAGATGGCTCAGCAGTTAAGAGCACTTTATTCCTAGCAGTTCCTAGCAGCCATGTCAGGCAGCTCACAGCCACCTGTAACTCCATCTCCAAGGGATCCATCACCCTCTTCTGGCCTCCTCGAGCCTTGTATTTATATGCACAGACACAAACACACACACAATTTAAAACAAAATATAAAAGGAAAATAAAAATGTTTGAAGATATGTATAACTCATAGCTTTAGGGTGCTCTGGACACTCATAATCTACTACACTTAGAGAGACAATGTGATCATGATCAATTTTGTTGTAAAATCAAGTGAGGGTAATAGACACACCTCAAATAAGAGATGTTTCCTTGCTCTAGGTAGCTAGAAATGGTTGATGTTGTGTGCACCTTCTTTTAATCTTCCTCTCCTACTTTTTTCTGGTCAAAGTTAGCAGGACTCCAGCACCTTCTGACTTCCCTTTAGACTTGTAGTGAGCGGCATCCGTCTCATCTGTCTTCAGCTTTGTGGCCTTGGTAATGTGTGACTGCCCCTTAAGTTATTCCACATCTCACCCAGGTTTTCTCCAGATGTTCCGTGGTGATGCCAGCCTTTGTGGGTTTGACTTTGGAATGGAATTCTGGGCAGAATAAGAAAAATGTAAACTTTGCTTGTTGTGGGTCATAGTGGCCCCTTTCTTCCTTCCTCCTATAGCTGGTCTATAGCCTTTATTTCCCAGTCACAATGTACTTTATCTACCTTTGCCATGTCATAACTGTATACCCTCTGTGCCGGATGCTGTCATCTACCTCTTACAGCACAATCTGGGCAATCTTGAAAAATTGACAGGGACGTCTAGGTTCAGGCCTTTGAACCCAGTACTTGGGAGGCACATGCTTTTAATCCCAGCACTAGGGAGGTTGAGACAGGAGGTGATATGGCTGGGCAGAGAAAAGAACATAAATTGGGAGGAGACAGGAGCTCGGCCCCTTTCAGGCTGAGGAGTTGGCTAGGTAAGGAATGGCTGTGGTTGCTCCTCTGTCTCGCTGGTCTTTCAGCATTTACCCAGGTTTCTGACTATTAGAATTGGTGCTACAGACTGGTCTGACAAACATTCCAGTGAGGAAGGCCAGCAAGGCAAATGAAAAGAACACAACTGGGTTGGCCAACAGAATTCTAAATGACCTCCAAGGTCTGCATCCCTGGTGTACATACATCTGCCAGTTAATTCAACCCTAATTGTGTTACTGTGAAGTATTGCAGGATACATGGTCACACTGAACCCCGAATTTGGGTTTGTGTTAATTAAATAAACTCAACCTTGGTTGAGGAGGCAGAGCCAGTTGGCAGAAAACCAGAGCAAGTCAGAAGGAGTCCAGAGACTAGGGAGAGATGCGCAGGAAGCAGGAGGGTCTCTGCGTGTGGCGGTCCTTTGAGGCAGTCCTTTCAGGTTTGGGGCAATGAAGAGACCCAGCAAAGAGGGAAGGTCAGCTAGGTGCTCCTCGGCCTCTCTGAGTTAGCCTCTCACCCCAGCCTCTGACTCCCGTCTTCATTAGTAAATGTTTAAAGCTACATTTGGTGGCAGCAGCAGGAGGCAGGTCTAGTGAGACAGGCTCCTTCCTGGAAGCAGGCTGGTAACTGCAGCAGTGACTGGCTGAAACAGCAGTAGATTCAGTGCAGCCACTGTGCTGGTAGAAAAAGAACAGGGGAGGATTAAGGTCTCCAGGTAGCTGACTGGTATTGTGGTTAGTCTGTGGAGGCCCTGACTTAGAAAGTGGGTCCTGAGCAGAGATGATGCTCTTCTCACCAGAGAGACTTAGAGCATGAGAAGAATTCCAGGTGTGGGAGACTCTGAAGACAGAGGAAGCTATGTGACAAGGTCTACAGTTATCTTCTGGAAGTGACCTCTAGAGAGGAACTGAACAGTGTTACAACTGTGTAGGTTTGGAAAGAGGCCCTGATACACAGAGGAGAATGCAGCATGGCCAGCACCCTGGCTTTGGCTTCGTAAGAAGCTGAGCTGAGGTCTTGGTCACCCCATGTGTATACTTCTGACATAAAGAACTTGAATAAACGGGCCTTGTTTTATGCACCGAGTGTGTGGTAATTTGCTACATGGTATTAGTAAGTCTGGTGCTGCAGGAGTATCCTAGAAAGCTACATGAAAAATGTAATTTGCAGTAAATGTCAGGGGTGATAATCCTCTGTATCATTCTGACTTTAGTGTAATGCTACCAAAGCGAGCACTGGGTTCATTTTTAGATTGATGTGTTCTATTTTTATGTGTATGAGTGCTTGCCTTCATGGATGTATCTGTAGGTATGTATGTATACGTTCTTACCCCATGGCATACCTGGTGCTATCAGAGGAGGGTGTCAGGTCCCCTAGAATTGGCATTAGGGACAATCGTGAACAACCATATGGGTGCTGAGAATAGAACCGGAGTTCTTTGCAGTATCAGGGAGGGCTCTTACCAGCTGAGTCAGTCCCTGGGTTCAGTTTCTAATAGAATAGCTCTAGATAAATAGGGAGCGCCTTGACAGATAGTAAGAGCACATGCTCCCCTCCCCCTGCCTCTTCTACTCTCCCTGTCTCCTCCTTTCTCTCTCTTTGGTTTGTTTTGAGGACTTTGTACAACCCATGATGTAGACCAGGCTAGCCTAGAACTCACAGAGATCCTCCTGCCTCTGCTGCATGAATGTGGAGATGATAGGAAAGGCATATGCCACTACAGTCAGCTTGTATAAGCATTCTCTTAAAAACATGTTTACTGAGGGCCTGGTAAGATGCTGCTGCAGCTAGACACCTGCTGCCAAACCTAAGAATGTGAGTTCAATCCCCAGAAACCACAGGATGAGAGAAAACCGCTTCCTATAAGCTGTTCTCCGACTTCTACATGTGTGTGCACACACGTGAAAAAGTAACTGAAAACATCTTGAAAAAGGAAAATTTTAGTAAAGATAAGTTTTCCACATTGACCATGATAGATGTAATTGTATAAAGAGAGTTCAATAATCTGTTGAGCATTTGTGTAAGTCCCATGTCAGGAAATAAAATTGTATGACAAATAGACACAGACTCAGGAAGGCCCACTGTCCAGGAAGTAAGTCATATCTTGAGGAACTTCTTACTTAAAGGTGTGCTTAAAGGACCCAGAAATGGAGTCTTGGCCTTGTTTGATTTGTTTTTTTGATAAGCACTCCGTCTGTCCCTTTCACAGGATGGCCTCTCATGTTTCACCTCCCATGGGCTTATTATAGCCAGAAACTTTGCCAAGTATCAGAACCCACCCCCTCTCTGTTTGCTGGGGGTTGGGAGTTGGCTTAGCTGGTCAAAGCTCTGCAAGATGCAGAAGACCCAGGTTCTGGTTCCAGCACTTACGTGGTGAGTCACGGCTGTCTGCAACTCTAGTTCTGGAAGACCCAATGCTCTTTCCTGGTCTCTGTGGGTACCGGGCATACATGTGATACACATACTAACATCATACAGTCAAACACTTATACACATGAAATAAAAATAAATCTTAAAAAAAAAAAAAAGACAAAAGAGCGGCTGAGATCAATGCAGAGGCCTGGCAGTTACATATCACACAGACAGTAGTGAGCATGCTCAGAAGCAGTCGGCTTCTCCTAGGATGCCAATGGAGTGAGGGGAGACTCAACAGAGTCGCTTTGCATCTTCTCTCTGCCACTCGGGTAGAGTTCACTTTAGGAAAAGCTGACTAGAATTTTTTTTTTTTTTTTTTTTTGATAAAATTTTCTGTGTAAAAGTGGGACTAAGTGCCACATGATGGCAGCATTTCTCAAGATTCCTCAAGCACTGGTAGGCTGTGACAAGCTCTGTGTTCTTTTGTGCGTAAGAACAGCTGACAACTTTTCTCCTGACTTTATAATTTCTCCCTGAAGTCTGTGAACATTATGGACAGAGCTTGGGAAGGGTGAGAAGCCTGTTGGGACACACTCATACTTCAGCACTTGCACGGAAGGGCTGTGTGGCAGTTTTCCAGAGAGAGACCTCGCTCCCTAAGTTATAGTATAGCTAACTGTAGATAAAACATCATGGCCTTTCTCACAGAGAGGAGAGAGTTTCATGAGGGGCCCTCAGGGTGAGTAATTCTGTGCATTTTGTTAGAAAGTGCTTGGCATACTCTCTTTACCGCTTTAATAAATACCTACCAAACAGTCAGGCATATCAGTAGGAATGTGTTTAGTTACTAGGAACATACATGGAAAACAGACCTCAACAAGGGCTTATTTTTCTTGCACAGTCCTGAGACAGATTTGGAAAGCCCAGGGCTGGCATGGTGGCTCTATGATGTCAGCTTCTTCCAGCCTCTGTCTCCTTGGCACATTGCCCTTACACTTAAAAGTGGCTTTGGAGCCTCAGCCATTGTGTCTGCACTTTGTGTAGTGAAAGAGAAGGCAGGCAGGAAGCAGCAGTCCGTCTCGGTTAAAGGCATGTGACTACCTCAGATATGGTGTCGGCAACCCGGGAGAGAGAGATGCACAAGTGTCCAGCAGCCATGTGAAAGTGAGTGAAAAAATGATCCTTCCAGCCAGGAAGCTTTCAAGTGCAAACTCAGAATGTTGACAAGAAGAAATTCCTGTAGATCAAGAGCTGCCCTGCTGCAGTTAGAATAAATAAGCAGGGTCCCTGAGAGAGGACAGTATTCCAAGGATAGTCCCCTGCAGGGCTCACAGGAGAGTGCCATGGAAAGGTGACACTTGAGCAGAGAAAGAAAAATAGATAGTAAGAGTAGGCAGAGAATTGGAAATGAAGAGGCCCTCAAAGTGTGTAATATTGGGATAGAAGGGAATTGTGTTGATGGGTTTTGATATAGGATAGTGGAGGTGGTGGTACACTCTGTAATCCCAGAACTTGGAAGGAAGGCAGGGCAATTGCTGTGAGTTCAAAGCCAGAATGGAATATGTAGTGAAACCCTATCTGAGGAAGACAAAAATGAATAAATAAATTTAAGTGTGAATGAACCGGTCAAGAAAAGACAGCACCAAGTAGAACTTCATAACATCCAAGTTTTCAACCCTGTGGGGCCAGCTAGTGTGATTAACAGGAGGATTTAAATTACACTTGCTGGCCGGTTTTTCTCTAATGCCATCAAGTTACATCTCTGTGTGAACATTATAGTTACTATAATATTATTAATAGTTACTAACCTTGTGCTTTCTGTTAAGCTTGTCTTAAGCATGTGATATAAGCTCTTGTTATTAATTCACCTCGAGGAATTAAGGAATCAATGTATGTAGTTTTATGGAAGGTAACATGTCATTTTATTGGTGTTAGGCATTGTTCCAAGAATTTTTACTCTGGAAATAAGATGCAACTTTTAGTGCACACGGGTTACTATAGCTTCTTTTTTTTGCGATCAGTGTTGATAGTAGTCCTCAATCAGATACATCAGTTTAAAAACAAGCTCTTACCAGATGTGAATTCTCAGTGAAGAGACTGTTTACAACACCCGCATAAAAGACAAGCTGCTTCCACAGGCTAATTCTTATTATTAGTGAGCTGAGAAGTATGGCTGGCAACTGACCTGATAGAGCTAGGCATACAGTTCAGTTGGTTACTGCTTGCCTAGCATGTCCTGGGTCCCCAGGGCAGCATGAAACTCGTATACTCTCAGCACTCGGCGTGGCAGGAGAATCAGATCTTCAAGGCCATTCTCAGCTGTAAAGCAAATTCAAGGCTATCCTGGACTACAAGACCGTTTCTCACAACAACAACAGTAATAATGGATGTGCACGCTTATAACTTTAGTGCTTCGGAAATGGAGGCAGAAAGATCAGATTTAAAATCATCAGCTTCATAGTGAGTTTGAGGTCAGCCTGGGTTCTGTCTCAAAAAACAAAAGAGGAAAAGGAGAGAGGGAGGAAGGGGAGGAAAGCCAGTCCAGAAAGAAACAGAAAAATAAATAACAACAATCCATTTGCTACAGAGAGTGATTGACGGTTGTTTGGTCGCTATCTCAAGGGGATTCTATTGCCCCTCAAATCTCTCATGGACTGCAAAGAGCCTGTCCCCTGTCTGGAGCGACAGAGCTCTGCTCTTTTACCTTAGATACCTTTGTTTCTGCAATGAGAGACTATTTCTCTGCCTGATAATAAAGAAGTTAATTTACATAAGAACTGAAATATTTCCCCTAAACTAGATTCTTCCCAGTTCCAATGCCATCTGGAAATAGCAGCACTAATGGCATAGTTTTTAACAGCTCAGTTTTTCTTACCCAAATCTTGTCTGTGAGAACATGCAGCAAAACTCAAAACATGCAGAAAAAATACAAGCAACATTAATAATGAAGCCAATGTGAAATCGCTCCAAAACAGCAGATGGCCAAATCAGCCTAAAGACTCTGTGTTTCCCAAAAGTAGTGGCACTATTAGGAGGTGTGGCTTTATTGCAGTAGGTGTGGCTTTGTCAGAAGTGTGTTACTGTGGAGGTGGGCTTTGAGGTCTCCTTTACTTAGGCTGTGCTCAGTGTAGACACAGTTCACTTCCTGTTTTCTGTATATCAAGATGTAAAAATCTCAGCTCCTCCTCTAGCACCATGTCTACTTGCATGCCACCATGTCTTGTCTGCTGACAATGGACTAAACCTCTGAGCCACTCCATTTAAATGTTTTCCCTGATAAGAGTTGCTGTGTCATGGTGTCTCTTCTCAGCAGTAGAAACTCTACCTAAGACAGCTTTCATGACATCAGAAATGCCAGAAGAAGGGGGCAGGTAGCAGAGGAACTTAGGAAGGCCATAATGAGGGGCCCTTCACACCCCTCAAAATTCCCATCATGCCTATTTGGAAACCTTGATGGGCTGTGTGGAGAAGAACAGCAGAGCCTAGCAGACAGAGCCACAGGCTTTGCCTCAGAGCGAGGACTCCCAGAGTGACTAGCATGGAAGCGAAGGCCACACTGTGAAGAAGCAATAGGAACTAAAGATAGGAACGAAGGGACTCCTCTGACCTCAGGTCAGAAGCTGTTCCCATCCATCCTTCACAGCAATAGAGGAAAGCAAATTTCATCTAAAATTGAACAGAGGATACAGAGCACAGTACTGTTCTCACAGAATTTACAGAAGCGACCAGATGAGTAGAGATCATAGCTATTTTAACATGAGCTTAAGGGGCAGAAGAAAGTTATAGAAAAAATTGAGTTAGAATCAGAAAATCTGTGCAAATGATTAGACAAAATGAAACAGTAAAAAAGTAAGGGGAAAGAATTTGGGGAAAATGAAATTTTGTTGTTTGGTTGGTTGGTTTTGTTGTTCTATTTTTTAAAAATATTTATTTATTATGTATACAGTGTACAGAAGAGGGTATCAGATCTCATTATAGATGGTTGTGAGCTACCATGTGGTTGCTGGGAATTGAACTCAGGACCTCTGGAAGAACAGTCAGTGCTCTTAAACTCTGAGCCATCTCTCCAGCTCCTTATTTTGTTTTTTAAGACAGAGTTATTTTCTCTGTTGCGCTCTACCTGCCTCAGAACTCTGTAGACCTGACTGGCCTTGAATTCAGAGATTCGCCTTCCACTGCCTTCTGAGTGCTGGAATTAAAAGCATACATCACCATGCTGGCTAGGGAAAATAAAATTTTTAAATTATTTTTGAAGTGAGAATTAAACAAAGAGCCCAGCAGTGACTGAACAAAATATGTAGTCCTATAGTAAGATTGAAAAGATTTAATGTTAACAAGAGCAGGAAGAATGCATGTTGATGGTGAATACGGATGACTCAAGACTGTGACAAGCCCAAGAAAAGATCAAAGCACCAGAAAGAACAAAACAGAATTTGGGAAAACTCTCCTGAAATTGCTATTGGACTCATTTTGAAGTATGTACTACTTTCTGGGAAGATTAATCCAGAGTAGCTGATGCTCGAGACCATTTCTAAAAAAAAGAGACAAAAAAAGTCTTGGACTTTACAGGGGAAAAAAAAATCCACTGGGCATCCAGGCTAAATGAATAGGTCCTTTGTAAAGGGAAGAAAATCCAACTGTTAGCAGGTTTGTCTGTGTTATGCTAGAAAACAAAGGCGGAATGACAGTGGGCTTTGTATGGAGCACATCTGCACCCTCGATGCAGAGATGACAGACACACTATTAGGGTTGTGCAGGGCTCTGGGATGTTGTTCAGATGCACTTTACCCTTAGGACCCATTGCACAACAGAATGCACTCCATACGGTTAGAGAAACTCTTTCCTGTCTGAAGTTGGTAAGCGTTAAAATGTGCTAAGTGGGCCAGGAGATGTCTTAGTTGGTAGATGTGCCTGCTGCCAAGTTTGATGACCTGAGTGTGACTCCTGGAGCCCACATGGTGGAAGGAGAGAGTCAACTCCCTCAGGTTGTCCTCTATGCCCCTATGCACGCGCGTATGCACACATACACACACACACACACACACACACACACACACACACACACACACACACCATGGCATGTCTTTGTCACCCCCACCAGTAAATAAATGAAAATGTAATTTTTGTCCTGGAACTCTGACTATGAATTCAGAGATCTGCATGTGTCTGCCTCCTGAGTGCTGGGATTTAAGGCATGTGCCTCCATGCTTGGCTATAATAACCATTATTATTATTATTTGGTGTTTTGAGATGGGATTTCTCTCTGTAGCCCTGGCTGTGCATAATTTGTTACATGTTTAGTCATAGAATTAATGCTAAGCAATATAACTGGGTGTGGTAGTACAGGCCTGTGATCTCAGCCGTGGTCGGTAGAAACTGGAAGGGCAGGGTTTTAGGCCAGCTTCAGGCCCTAGAAGCCTCAGCTACAGAAGACCCTGTCTCAGACAAACAGACAAAACAGAGATGGTGTGGGATAACAATGTATAATGCCTGTGTTGGAACAGAGAGTACACAATATGAGAATTTGGAAGGAGCTGGGGAAGGCCTGTGAAAAGCTATGACCCTCTTAAAGTCATAAGGAAAAGTGATTGCCTCTTAAGTAGTAACTGAAAATAAGGCACAGTTTCAAATTCCATCCTGAGGGAAAAGGAAAGATGTCAGAAAAAACCCAGATTATCACTTACCACTGATGTGTCCTGTGGTAGGGAACAGATAAGCAGTAATGAGGAGAGATGTTCTTCACAGGGTGTTATACAAAGGCATTAGCAGTCATGAGAACTAAAGTGTCAAGTTTAAAATATCATTTCCTGAGATGGAGAGATGACTCTGGTTAACTGACCCAAGTTCAGTTCCCAGCACCCATATCAGGTGCCTCACAACCATCTATAACTCCAGCTCCAGGACCCAGTGCACTTTTCTGGCCTCTAGAGCCAGCCACACACATGTATACTTACAAATACACATACATTTTAATGATACAGTTTCCAACTCAGGGTTGTTTGCTTTTGAAAAGGTGTGGAAGTGGTGCACATTCAGTTCTATCTATCTTAGGAATATTCTGAATTGAATCTTTTCTATCTGGTGATCTGAGGCCCAGTTCTCTCTTGCCGTGAGGGTAACAGAGGAAGCCATAGCTCGAGGTCGGCTGCAAGATTTTTAAGGACATGTGACCTAAGCTGCAGTGCATCATGTTGCTAAGAAGGGATGTTTAATGAGCTGAAGGGATTACATACATTTTTATTAGGTTTTCAATCTTCTATAGGTTTATTAGGAGTTTATTAACCCTATTATAATTTGAAAGTATCTGAGTCATTCAGAAAGTACCAGAAAAGGGGACAAGTAGATCACATAAAGAAGGGGTGTGTGTGTGTGTGTGTGTGTGTGTGTGTGTGTGTGTGTGTGTGTGTGTGTTACATTACATGTATGCTTTTGAATCTTGGGAAAGATTTTATTTTTGACTAAGTGTATATGTGTGTCTGGACAAATGGTCAGAAGAGGGCATACATACTCTGAGGCTGGAATTACAGAGGGTTGTGAGCCACCTAATGTGGGTCAGGCAGCTGAACTTGGATCCTCTTGGGAGAACAGCAAGTTCTCTTAACCACTGAGCCCTGTGCTGATGAGTCTTACTCATGAACGGTAAAAGAAACATCTCTGTATCTCATTCTGTTTTCAAATAAATTTAAAACTTATTTGTATATACTCAGCCATGTATGTGTGTGTGTCATAAACATACATACATAGACACACCTGTACATCCAGGTATTACAGGAGTTCTAGTTAGCATATAATGAAAATCTGGAGCCAGATATTGGGGAAAAGCTGCTATATCAGAGAGAGGAAACAGACCATCATCAGTTCTCACACCCAGCCAACTTCTCAGGTCAAACAGGGTAAATGCTATCTTCTAGAGTCCTCAGCCTGATTGGTTACTTCTAGAAAATGCATTAATCTCTGCTCCTCCTGCCATAAATATCTTCCCCGCCCAGCTGTTTCAACTCTGTATTATAATTCTAGACTTAGGATTAAAGGTGTGACCTACTACTGCTTGGCTGTTAGGGCTTGAACTCACAGAAATAAAGTTCTCTGTGATGGGATTAAAGACATGGGTCACCACTTTTTGACCTTCACAGCTTGACTGTGGGTGATTCTGTCCTCTGATATTCTGAGCTGATTTTATTAAATATACAATATGTCACCACACTCGGGTATATGTATCCTTATAAACAGATGGTTACATAAATTAAAGAAAAGAACTCAACATAAAGATATAAACAAGGAGAGAGTGGGAAGCCAGACTTTTCTGGATACTTGTTTTACAAATAATTTTGAAGCCATGTAAATATGTTATAAATTTAAAACAAGCCAAGTTACAGATAAAGAAGCTCATGTGTAGTTCTGTATGGTGACAGTGTTATTCAGACATTCTTTTTTTTAGAGCTTTATTTTTATTTTATGTACATTAATGTTTTGCCTGCATGTATAACTGTGTAAGGGTGTCAGATCTTGGAATTACAGATAATTGTTAGCTGCCATGTGGATGAAGGGAATCAAACTCAGGTCCTCTAGAAGAACAGTGAGTGCTCTTAACCGCTGAGCCATCTCTCCAGGCCTACTCAGACATTCTTATAGGGAGCACTGAGCCCGGTGACTTGGCTGGGGTAGAGATGCATGTCTGTAGTTCCAGCACTCTGGAAGCAGAAGCAGGAAGATGGTGAGGTCCAGGCCAGCCTGGGATACATAGTAAGTTCTTGTCTTAGACAGTGACTTGACTGTACATTTATAGTATGATACAAATTAGAACAAAAAATCCTTTAAATAAATCTTACTTTTTAATAATTGTATTGTTTTATTTGATAAAGTCAAAGAAAGAGAATCTAAGTAATAGTGTTTATATTTTAGAAACTGGAAAAAAAACCCCAGAATATATGAAGGTAATTTGAATTTGGTCTGAGCTGAAGATGTAACTTTTTTTTGTATAAAACCTGAGTAATTTCCTAAGCCAGTCAGTCATGGTAGCTCATATCTGTAAACCCAGCACTTGGGAAGTAGAAACGAGAATCCAGAGTTCAGGTCCAACCTATAATGTGAAGTGAGTTCCAGGCTAGCTTAGGTAAATCCTGTTCTCACAAAACAAAGGGCCATTTCCCACCCTGTACCCGTGAGCAGCCTTCCTACTCTGAGTTGTCTCTTGATGCCAGTGGTCTTGGAGAGCCAGTTCCAAGCTGAGAGAGGGGTACCAGTTGAATGAGGACGTAAGGCCATACCAGAGCAAAGAGCCTGATCAGGAAAGCTAAAACTCACGGAAGCCACCACAGCTGGTCAGAACAAAGCTAGGGCACTGCAGAAGCTTGAGTTTGGAAAGCCTGAGGACCAAAAGAGTGTATAATGATGAGAAGCTTTGGTATCTTTAAATCTTTGGGGTGCCTGTAAAAGTCTCTTAATTGCCCTTCAATGCCAGGGAAATAACTTATCACTGTTGATACTCCCAACCACTCAGATAGTGTCTCACTTAGCCTAGGCTGGCCTAGGGCTGCAGCTGAGGATGCCTGTGAACAGAATCTTCCCGCTTCTGCCTCCCAACTGTGATCACAGGCATGTGCACTGTGCCCAGTCCAGTTTGTTCTTATTGAAATTGGCAAATAAGGGAAGAAAGTTGTCTTTTCTTTTGCTTTTCTTATATGGCTGTGACTCAGAGTAATCAAATGGCTGACAAAAGGCAGCTTCACTCTCAGTACCTTAATGAAGATGACTGCCAACTCCATCTTGTTGAGAGAGTGGACAGATAGTTTGAAAACTTCATCCAAACAGACAAGCCCTAGGTCTGACTGCAGTTAGTTCTGAGTGCTGGCTTACAGGAAAGAGGACAGACAGCAGAGGATGCTGAATTACACCACGGAGAGTCATTCATTACACAGACTGTGGGAAAATGCAGAACAGATGACTCGCTGTTTCTAGGGAACTGCCAGAGAAAATGTGATAGAGCAGAAATCTGGAGATTGAAAACATTAACCAGCTGCAGCATAAGACTCTTATTTTTATATGATTCAAATTATCATGGGTAAAAAGAACATTTACAGGACATTTGAGGGATTGTGAGCATTAAATTGTGGTATTAAAGAGTTGTTGCCTTGTATGTGAGAGACTTTTATTGTGTCTTAACTTTTAGGATTGTTTACTTTTATGTGTGTGTGTGCACCTACATTTATGTATGTACAGCATGTGAATGGTAGGTGCCCATAGGTATCAGAAGAGAATATCGCCTCTCTGGAACTGGAATTACAGGTGGTTGTGAACAACCTTGTGATTGCTGGAGACTGAACCTTGGTCCTCTGGAAAAGCAGTTGATGCTCTTAGCCACTGAGCCATCTCTCCAGCTCTGTATCTTTTATTCTAAGGAAGGCATGTGTTGAAACATTTACAATAAAATGGTACAGTGTCTAGAGTGTGCTTCATGGGGCTCTGAGGGAAGTGTGACACATGGACTTTTTTTTTTTTTTTTAAATTTTTTTTTCTTCCTTCTTTATTTTGTATTTATCAAAAAAAAAAACACAGTAAAAAGAATTTAAAATGTGGAAGAGTTAACAATAACTATACAGAGGATAAGAATGATAGGCAGACACATGGACTTTTATAGAGGAAATGAGTCAATATGAGCTGAGCATTGCTGGGGTTTGGTGATGGTGAGGGGCATTATGGCCCTTCTCAACTCTTGTATGGGTTTTAAGTTTTTCAATATAAAAAAATGTGTAAAATGTAAGAAACCAGCCACAGCTGTTTCATAAGCATGCTCAAAACCCAACAAAAGACTTGGCAGTGTAAGTAATTTGTTATAATCAAGCTACCAACCTTTTTTAATAGTTAACATTTTTATATTAATTTCAGACTTACAGAAAATTTTCAGAGATACTAGTGTTCTCATGTGTTCCTAGCCCATTTTTCTCATTCCTAATGTCTTATTTTACCACATTTGTAAAAATTTAGGAACACTGACAAATTGCTATTAATATTAGAGTTTATTGTTCTTACTGCTTCTTTGCTTTGTGACAGTTACTCAGTCTTCCCTTGTCTTCCTTGACCAGAATGGTCTAAAGTACTGGCCAGGATTCTGTAGGATGCCTCCCCACCTAGATTTGCTGATTTTTTTTTTTTTCATGATTAAAGTGGCCTTATGGGCTTCAGCAAAGAAAAGCAGCTTTGCATAACATTACATCCTGCTCTTGCCATCAGAGGGATATCACTGCTGCACAAGCCCTGCATTGCCTGACTAAGGAAACACTTGCAGCTTCCTCCACTGTGAAGTGAAGTGGTCCCCCTCCCTGTGCTATTCTTTGGAAGCAAGACACTCGGTGTAGCCCACACTTAAGTTGGATGGGGAAGGTGGTTAAACTGCTTTCAATGGGATGCTGAGATCACCCGGGTTTAGCGATTGATTGAAACTCCCCAGGACTTGGTATGGGGCTGTGTGTGAGTCTGTGCTATCACGGCAGAAGGTTCCCAAGCACAATGAGCAAGGGAGATGTGTGGGAAAGGGAATGAGAGAAACCAAACAGAAGCTTCCAAAGTCCTCGCCCCAGGAGAGTATGACTCTCAGCAACAACTATGACAACACTGTAACCGTAAATGATCCAAAGCTGCTCGAGTGGAGGAGCCCAGTGTTGTCCTAGCTGATTGCACAGACATCTGCCTAGCATGGGCCAAGATTGTACTTACCTAAGAAAACAGATACCAACATTAACCACTTCTTAGTGCAAACACCTTAGGCTCACTAGACTTCCCTTCCATCTTAGAGATAGATTCATACCAGTGTAGAGAGACCTGATCCCTGGGCAGGTTTCCGGCCTTGAGGTCGACATAGGCCTTTCTAAGAATAGCAGGCAACAGGCCTTCAGTGTTCTTTTTTTATGTGGTAAATTGTCTGTATATCATTCCTTTGACCACCATTGTTATTTTGAAGAGGAAAAGGGCAATCATAAAATCTGTAGCACATAATAACAGAAGCATTATGACAGTAAGAATGATGAAATGAATATTAAAGTCAGAGCAGGGCTCTTTCTAATAAAATATGTGGCCGTGTAAGTTCTTTGGTGACTCCTCTAAATTCCCCCCCCCATTTCTGAACACTATTATAAAAATAGTATTATAACTTTTGGAGCATTCCATAATAAAAATGCCTCTAGGTTTTAAGCTCTTCTGCCAGAGAATTAAAAGAAGGCGTGGGGCTGGAGAGATGGCTCAGCCGTTAAAGGCTAGGCTCACAACCATAAATAAAAGAAGGCGTGTACTCCATAGAATTAATGTACTAGTGTCACGAGCTCATCCTGGGTGGACCTATGGGCAGTGACTGCTAAGACTTACCATATTAGTCATCTACTTTTTCTTAATAGGAAAAACGTGGTCTTCGAGAATTGCGAGTTCTTCAAAACTTGAAGAATATGATCCAGGAAACAAATGAACGCATGCTTCCCAAGTGCAGAGAAACGATGCAGAATAGCCTGGAGGAGGCCCTGCAAAGACGTAAGTGTAGCTGCTCTCCTGTAGCCTTGATCTCAGATGTTCCCATGCCTTGGCATATTCTCCTGAATGTTACTGCAGAGAGAAAAATGATCTTGACTGTGGCTAACCACAGTGTGGTTGTGGATGTCATTGGTGTTAGTATCCAAAGTAAGGTGCATATACAAGCATTTCACAAGACAAGCTCTTTAGGATGGAAGAAAATTCATGCTTTTTACCTTGAAAAAAATTTAAATTTTTCTCTACAAAAAAAATATGTGATTGTTGTTCTTACTTTTCTACTCTTTACACTTTTGGGGCCCCACCACCCAGCTCCCAGATAAATCACACATAAGGCGTATTCTTAATTACAAATGCCTGGTCTTAGTTTGGCTTGTTTCTAGCCGGCTTTTCTTAAATTAACCCATCTACCTTTTGCCTCTGGGCTTTTTCCTTTTCTTCTGTATATTTTATTTTCACTCTAATTCCATGGCTGGCTTTGTGGCTGTGTTGCTGAGTGGCTAGTTGGGTGGCTGGCCCCTGATGTCTTCTCCTTGTTCTCTTGCTCTTTCTCCCTCTTTTCCCAGGCTTCTCCTTCTATTTATTCCCTCTGTCTGCCAGCTCCACCTATCTTTTCTCCTGTCTCACTATTGGCCATTCAGTTTTTTATTAGACCGTAAGGTGTTTTAGACAGGCAAAGCAACACAGCTTCAGAAAGTTAAACAAATGCAACATAAACAAAAATAACAAACCTTAAAATAATATTCTACAACATTTTTCTTTTTTGTCTAAAAAGACAGGTTTAAACGCTAATATAGTATAACTGCATATAACAAAAGTTATCAAGTAAGAATTAATTTTACAGTATTCTGTTTACATTTAGCAAATCAGAGAAGGCACTCCACCATCCATCTTAGTGACTCTGAAGTTTTATACATAATTTACTTTTTATCCTAACTAAGGAAAACTGCAGCTATGACTATATAGTCTTCAACTCCATTGAAGACCCCCCCAGATGGATGTAATTTTACCTGAGTAAATAGGACGAACATTGCAAGCATCTTCCAAGACTCTAGAAATGACAGAGACATCTGACTGCCTGGACAGTTACCCAAAGTTCCTCTACAACATTGGGACATCCATCTTCAGCCTATAGGCCTATAGTATCTGGCAGACTTTTCAGTGAAGAAGGAAATTTGGAAGACTGTCCAGCCTGTATTGGCAAAGTTTCTCAGTCACTTTCCTCTGCGTCCTGCAGAATGTCGGCGATGTCTTCTGTGGGACAGGAACCTAAAAGACCATCCCACCTCATTTTGCCAAAGTTTAGTGGTCACTTTCCTAGGGTCCTGTATGTCCAGTTTATACAACATACTGTCAAGCAGTCCAGGCAACAGCAGCTTCCTGCTCAAATGGCTAACCCTGCCACAGTGAAAGCAAACTCCAGGAGGAGTTTCTTCAATGCCCATCATCTCTGGAGTAAATTGTGCTGCCAGGAGCAGATGTATCTCATTATCATGAAAAACCTGAAGTTAACAGCCATATCTATAGGTATTTGAAGTGTTTGAAAGACTATTTATCAAAAACATACCTAATATGACTACAAGTTTAATTATTATACATTAACTTCTAACCTTATTTTTATTTATATATTGCATTTTTAAACAAACTGCCTAAGTACAATACTCCAAACAAGACTAGAAACATATACACAGTGTAACAAAATTAATTTTAAATTTGTATCAGTATTCCAAAATCCATGCCACTGCAAAATATCTGAGATTAATACTTATATTTTTATCCTATATTCTTATATTCCCTAAATTATAACAAATATCCATAACCCACCAAATAAGCAAAACCGCCCACACCCCTCAACTGTTGGGAATGTGGACAGAGTATCCTCCAGACTGCTTCTGTGGGAGAGGCAGCCTTAGGGTCCCAGGGAGAAAATTTGAGATAATGGCCAAGTCCTGGGAAGACCAGCGATAAACTTTTTGAAAGATATCACCTGTCAAGGTTCAGCAAGTCGCCTCTGATAACACCTGATCCATATTATTCCTGAAGGAATCCACAACCTCTCATCTACTGTGGGAATAAAGCTTGAAAACATTTTTGATTTCCACTTGGGTAATCTATTTTTCACTTCTTTTTTAAAGTTAAGGCATTCCTAAGTATCTGAATTAGTTCAGTTTAGCAGTCCTGCTCACAATTCATGTCCCTCAACAGCTGTCATCTGTTCAGCAACATTCAAAAACTTCAAAATCAGCACAAATAACGTACAGGATTGAGACTCCCTGTGTATTTCCCATCTCCATGTAGCTCATTCTTCTTTATTATTTTACTTCTCTCTTTAAAGACTTTATTATTTTTAAACCATTTCTGTCTATGACGATACTCTTTTCTTAAACCTATGCACATTGTTAAACACTCTGTAACGTATTTAGAGGGCTTTCCATTTGAACCTGCTTTACTGATTAGTCTTTTCTGACCACACAAGCAAACTTTAAACTTCTAAGCTATACTTGGATCCTCCACAAAGCTGTTTGCTGGCTCTGCCCAATTTCTCAGGTCCTGAAAGCCAAGCTCATGGCCCAGTCAGAAGCTCATGGCAGAGAACTCTCTCCATTCAACCTTTCTGGAGTTCTAGCATGACAATGTTTGCACTGTGGCAGGTGTTTTTTACTTAATTTTTTGTTTATATTTAGCATAAAAAATGTTGTTTAAGTGCTCTGCTGTACAGCAGGGTTTCTTAAAGGAACCATATCGACATATCTTTTTTCTCCTTCCTCTCTTCCTTCTCCTCCTTTTCCTCCTTCTCCTTCTTCTCCATCTTCTCCTTCTCCTTCTTCTTCTCCTCCTTCTCTTCCTCCTCCTCTTCCTCCTCCTCCTCCTCCTTTCTCAGGCACTATGGAAATTTAAACATCATGTTGGTATGCCAAAATGTTGGGGCCCACCAACCAATTCTCAAATGAATCACACACAAGGTTTATTTTTAATTACAAATTCCTGGTCTTAGCTTGACTTGTTTCTTAAATTAACCCATCTACCTTTTGCCTCTGGGCTTTTTCCTTTTCTTCTGTAATCTTACTTTCACTCTTTCTCCATGGCTGGTTGGGTGGCTGGGTGGCTGGGTGGCTGGGTGGCTGGGTGGCTGGGTGGCTGGGTGGCTGGCCCCTGATGTCTTCTCCTTGTTCTCTTGTTTTTTCTCCCTCTTTTCCCAGGCTTCTCCTTCTATTTATTCCTTCTGTCTGCCAGCCCCACCTATCTTTTCTCCTGTCTTGCTATTGGCTGTTGAGTTCTTTATTAGACCATCAGGTGTTTTAGACAGGCAAAGCAACACACCTCCATAGAGTCAAACAAATGCGACATAAACAGAAGAGACATTTTAAAATAATATTTTACAACATATGATTAGGAAATAAATTTCTTTTTTAAATAGGCTATGATTGGTTTTGGTTGTTAAAAAAAATCTTGTAAATATTCTGTCAGTTTTCACATTAAGGGGAATATTTTAATGAGAAGTGGTAACAGACAAAAGAATATTTGATAGTGTTTTTTAATATTAGACTTTAATATAAACAAAACTTGTTGCTAGTTCTGATGTTAAAATTAGGCTCTCGGAAGACAAAGCATCTCCTCAGGTATCTATACTAAGAGCTTGCAGCTTTTGCCCACAGAGAGATAATGATTGATGACTGAAGTATGAAGTGGAACCAGCCCATGTGAGAGAGGACAAAGCCAGCCTGTGAGGGAAGCAGGAAAGAGAGCAGTGCAGTCTGGGGAGGGTCATGTGAACTATGTGGTTGAAAATCCCCCAAGATTAATTTGATTTCTTCATGTAGAACAGCAGAATTTATTTTTATTCATTTAAAATTAAAATGGCCTTAGAATTTTATATTATAATACAATACTGTTACATCCGTAACTGGCAAGCATTCTAGGTAGTTTGCTACAAGAAAAACTAATTATTTGTGTGTGTGTGTGTGAGAGAGAGAGAGAGAGAGAGAGACAGACAGACAGACAGACAGACAGAGTGTTTGTGTCTGTTCGTGGAAGCTAGGGGTTAACCGAGGTGTCAGTCCTTAGGAGATATCCACCTTGTTCTTGAGAGAGAGTGTCTCTCACTAGGGCCTTGGTCTCTCAAAGTAAGCTATTGAGCCTAGAGATCCTTCTGTGTCTGCCTCTCCAGGGCTGGGATCACAGCTATGCACCCCTGTGCCTAGCTTTTCTATGTGGGTGCTGAGAATCAACCCAGCTCTTCATGCTTGTGTGGAAAGCACTTTCCCAACTGAGCCCATCCCCAGCATTATCAGTTGGGATGCTTAGATATGAACAGAGAAGGACTCTGACACTGGGGGTGATACCACAGCCCTTGAGTAAGACACAGTGAGAGACAATGAGCAGCTGTGTGTCTGGTTTCCTCTTCTCACTGAAATCTTTCTGCTCTCAGGCCTTCCTAGTGATGTCAGAAGGTATTACCAGTAATTGAGACTCTGAACCAAAAGCATGTTTCCTTGAATGGAAGAATTATATTCTATGGTTGGGATCTGGCCTGTGAGGTACTCTGGGCGTGTTGTTGGTGAGAAACTTAGCTACACTAGCTGCAGGAGAAGCTGCTGCAGAAGGGCTCCAGCACGAGGGGTTTCTCATGCCTAGTCTGCTAGTCTAGTGGCTCCAGTGGAAACAATAATGTGCCTGCAAACTGAATAGTTTGAAAACATTAGTCATAGCAGAGTGCATTTTATAAAGCTTGACATTTTAAAGCCATGTTAGCATGTTTGTTTTCATTTGTGTAAAATCATTAAAACAAACTTCAGCATGTAGTATTTTCTCATGTAAGTAGAAAATCAAGAGTGATAAGGTGTGTACTTCTGTGCCTGCCCGTAGAACCACCATCCTTATCTCCTAGAATTCACCTTTGAGAACCCTGCAATGTGGGACTTGTTCACTTGGACAGAGTGTCCTAGGGCTGGTAAGCAGGTAAATAAATAAATATTTATTTATTCAAACTAAATATTTTGAATCCCTGTTAAGAGGTTTCTCCACCAACACAATAAGCCAAACTGAGCCAAACCAAAAGTAAAGGAGCACGTTTCATCTGAGGAAAGCATTCCCGGATGATGGCGGGATCACATGACAGGTCTGTGGATTGGAACTTAAATACCCTGTATGCTCAGTCTTGAGGAGCTGTGGAAGAGCAGCTGCAGCTTGAGGGCTTCCTGAGGGACAGGGTTTGGAGAGAGCGGAGGGGGCTAAGGTGAAGCTTCCAACAGATCAAGACCTAACTCTGTCTGCAGCTCATCAGAAACCACAAAAAGAAAGTGAGATTTCCCAGGGTGTAAGAAGGCATCCCTTAAGGAAAGAGCATCATAGCTGTTTCATTCTAAAGACACAAGCATCTGTGTCCTGCTTATCAGTTGTTTAATAGGCTTCTTGTAAATGGAGGCAGAGTTTTTCTGTTCCAATTGCCTGGTCTCAAACACACAAAAAGTTATATTAATTACAAAATGCTTGGGCAATAGCTCAGGCATGTTATTAGCTAACTCTTTATATTTAAATTAATCCATATTTCTATTCTCCTTTGCCACGTGGCAGTACCTTTATTAGCATGGCATGTTCATCTCCTGCCCCTCTGCATCTGGCTGTCAACCTCTCTCTCTACCCCTCTCCTCCCCATCATAATCTCTGTGTCAGGCTGTCTCACCCAATCTCTTCTTGCTCTGCTATCAGCCAATCAATTTTTTTTAAATTAACAATGACCATAATCTATAGCAGCTTGTAAATTTCAGCAGGTTTGGAGGGAGATCTTTCATTGGTTTTCAGTAAAGAACAAGCAGCCTCCAGGTCACCCACTTATATAGCCAAATGTGGTCACAGTAAGAGAATGTTCCCTCACTCATCTCCTCTTCTGAAGCATGGTGACTTTATCTTTCTATTATTTAAAAGCAAAAGACAAAAAGAAAAACCAGGCATGATGGCTCACACCTGTAACCTTAGCATTTGGGGGGTTGAGGCAGGAGGATTTGCCAGAAATTTGAAGCAAGCTTACGGCAAGTAGTGAGTTACAGGCCAAGCTGACCTAAAAGTCAGGTCTTGTTGAGAGGGAGGGAGGGAGGGAGGAAGAGAGAGGGAAGGAAGGAGAGAAGGGGGAGAGAGAGAGAGAAAATTTGTTTTCTTTGGTTTTGAGGCTTGAGCCCAGGGTCTCACATGTGCTATGGATGTAATTGCAACAAGTAGTACACACAGCCAAGAGAGCTTTAAAAGAAAGAAAGAATGAAAATATGCTGAGTAATTGCGTAAATAGCCATTGCTTTTTAACCATGGTGAACATGATTCTAGCCATCTTTGTGTATGGCGGAATGAAGAAGAGGCTTGATGAGTGATAACAGGGTGATTAGAGAGGAAAGAGGGTGGGAGAACATACAAGCGAGGGGCCGTTTGCTAGGAATGGGGTACACAGTTTTTATTTTTAAAAAAAAGTTCTTTTTTTTTTCATGTATACCCCTGCTCACCCTCCCTTTCCTCCTCCCAGTTTCTCCCAGTCTTCCCTCAGCCTCTCCCAGCCCCATACCCCATCCATTTCCCAAAGAAGGCAAGGAGTCCCAAGTTGGGTCAGTTCAGTCTCTTGTACCCATTTAAGGATTTGAGGTAGGTCCGATTACCCCATCTAGATATTAGGGCTGGGTTAGGTGTTCTTCTGTAGGGAATGGGCTCTAAGATGCCAGTTCATGCACAGGAACATAGTCTGATCCTACTCCAAGAACTTCACAAGCTGCCCATGCCATCTGATAGTCATCTATCTTTGCAGGATTTAGTTCCTTTTCCTGAAGGTTCCTCAGCATTGGTTTCCGATCCAGTGAGCTCCCAAAAGCTCTAGCCAACCATCTCTGTGGGTCTCGTCCTCATAATTCAGATCCCTTTGCTCATATACATTCATATTCTCATTCTCTCTCTCTTTCTCTCTCTCTCTCTCTCTCTCTTTCTTTCTCTGTCTCCCTAAATTTAGCTGGACTAGGAGCTAGACCTGGTGTTTAGCTTGGATCTCTGCTTCTGCCTCTGTCCACTGCTGGATGAAGGTTCTATAATAACAATTAGGGTGCTTATTCATTTGAATATAGGGGAAGTCCTGTTTAGGCACCCCCTCCACTATTGGTTGGAGTCCTAGCCAGGAACATCCTGTGGGTTCTTGGAGGATTCCCTAGCACCTGATCTCTTTCCAGCCCCACAGTGGCTTCCTCTGTCAAGATATCCATCCTCTCTCTCTCTCTTTGTTACTCCTCTCACTCAACCATCTCCTCTCATGTTTTGTTCCCATCTCTCCTTGGTCACTACTCATTATGATCCCAGTTTGCTCAGGAGATCTTCTCTATTTCCTCTTACCAGGGGGATCCCTGGATGTATTTCTTAAGTTCCCTCTGATCCCAAGCTGTTCTGGGGTTGTGGTTTGCATCTGCAGTCTTCTTTGCTTTTTGTCTAAAATCTCATGAGTGAGTACATCCCATGCCTTTCTTTCTGGGCCTGTGTTACCTCACTCAGAAGGATATTCTCCAAATCCATCCATTTGCCTGAAAATTTTAGGATGTCATTATTTTTTACTGTTGAGTAGTACTCCATTGTGTAAATGTACCACAGTTCATTAATCCATTCTTTAGAGGGGCATCTAAGTTGTTTCCACGTTCTTGCTATTACAAATAAATCTCTGGATTTCCTGGTCATCTGTTGTTATGTCCCCCTTTTCATTTCTGATTCTGTTAATTTGGATATTCTCTCTCTGCCTTTTGGTTAGTTTGGATAAGTGTTTATCTATTTTGTTAACTTTCTCAAAAAAACAACTCTTTGATTCATTGATCTTTTGTATTGTTCTCTTTGTTTCAATTGTATTGATTTGAGCCCTAAGTTTGATTATTTCCTGCTGTCTACTCCTTCTAGATGAGTTTGCTTTTAATTGTTCTAAAGCCTTCATCTGTGCTGTTAAGTCTCTTGTGTGAGATTTCTCTAGGTTTTTCATATAGGCATCTATTAGCATGAGTTTTCCTCTTAGCACTATTTTCATTGTGTCCCAAAGTTTGGGTATGTTGTGAATTAAATTTCATTGAATTCTAGGGAGTCTTTTATTTATTTCTTAACTTCTTCCTTGACCCAGAGGTGGTTCAATTGAGAGATGTACAGTTTTCATGAATTTGTGGGCTTTCTGTGATTTTTGTTGTTGTTGAACTCTAACTTTAGGCCATGGTGGTCTGATACGATACAAGGCATTATTCCCACTTTTTTTTTTTTTTATATCTATTGATGTTTGTTTTATGACAGAGTATGTGGCCAATTTTAGAGAAAGTTCCATGGGGTGCTGAGAAATAAGTATATTCCTTTGTGTTTGGGTGGAAAGTTCTGTATATATCTATTAAGTCCATTTGTGTCATAACATCTGTTAGATCCCTCATTTCTCTGTTGAGTTTCTGTCTGGTAGACCTATCCATTGGTGAGAGGGGGGTCTTGAAGTCTCCGACTATTAATGTGTGGAGTTTGATGTGAGGTTTAAGCTTTAGTAATGTTTTTTTTTACATATGTAGGTGCCCTTGTGTTGAGGGCATAAATGTTCAGGATTGAGACTTCATCTTGGATTTTTCCTGAGATGAATAAGTAATGTCCATCCTGATCTCTTTTGATCTATTTTAGTATGAAGTCTATTTTGTTAGATATTAGGATGGTTACATCAGCTTATTTCTTAGGACCATTTGATTGGAAGGTTTTCTCCCAACCCTTTACTCTGAACTTGTATCTGTCTTTGAAGTTGAGTTATCTCTCTTGTATGCAGCAGAAGGATGGATTTTGTTTTTGTATCCATCATGTTAGGGTGTGTAACCTAAGGATGGATTTTGTTTTTGTAACCATCATGTTAGGTTATATAGGTGAGTTGAGTCCATTGATAGTAGGGGTTATTAATGACCAATGATTGTTACTTCCTATTACTTTTGGTCATAATTTATGTGTGGTTTTCTTCTTTAGGTTTTTCTTCTATGGGATTATCGATTGCTTATGGTTTCATGGGTGTGTCTAGTTTTCTTAGGTTGGAGTTTTCCCTCTAGTGCTTTCTGTTGGGTCAGATTTGTGGATAGATATTGTTTAAATCTGGTTTTGTCATAAAATATCTTGTTTACTCCATCTATGGTGATTGATAGTTTCGCTGGGTATAGTAGTCTGGTCTGGCAGCTTTGCTCTTTTAGTGTCTGACCGAGACCTTCTTGCTTTCATTGTTTCCATTGAGTAATCTGGTGTTATTCTGATTAGTCTGCCTTTATAGGTAACTTGGCCTTTTTCCTTTGCAGCTCTTAGCATTTTTTCTTTGTTCTTTAGGTTTAGTGACTTGATTATTATGTGGCAAGCAGATTTTCTAGGGATCTAGTCTATTTGGTGTTCTGTAAGCTTCTTATATCTTTATAGGCATTTTCTTCTTTAGGTCGAGAAAGTTTTCTCCTATGATTTTATTGAATATATTTTCTGTGCCTTTGAGCTGGTATTTTTCTCCTTCTTCAATTCTGATTATTCTCAGGTTTGAGCTTTTCCTGGACATTTTTTTATTATGACTTTTTTGGTTCTAGTGTTTTCTCTGACTGACATATCTCTTTCCACGTAATCTTTCCACAAAAGATTCTCTCTTCCACCTTTTGTTTTCTGTTGGTTATGCTTACATTTGTAGTTCCAGTTCATTTCTTCAGGTTTTCTATTTTCAGCATTGCCTCATTTTGTGCCTTCTTTATTGTTTCTATTTCAATTTGTAATTCCTGAAATGTTTCTTTCACCTGATTTTCTCTTTCTTGGTTTTCTCCATTTTCTTTCAGGGTTTTGTTAATCTCTTTCAGTTTTTTGTTTGTCTTTTCTTTTATTTCTTTTTTTAAAGATTTATTTATTTATTATGCATACAGTATACAGGGCACCAGATGTCATCATAGATGGTTGTGAGCCACCATGTGGTTGCTGGGAATTGAACTCAGGACCTCTGGAAGAACAGTCAGTGCTCTTAACCCCTGAGCCATATCTCCAACCCCTTCTTTTATTTCTTTAAGGGAATTTTTTAATGTCCTCTTTTAAGGCTTTTATTATCTTCATAAAGGTGTTTTTAAGGTTGTTTCCTTCTGCTTTCTATGCATTGCCATACTTAGGTCTTGATGTTGTAGAACCACTAGATTCTTCTCATGGTGCCATGTTGTTCTTTATGTTGTCATATGTGTTCTTGCACTGGCATCTGCCCGTTGCTTCTTTGCCTCACTGCAGGATTTGTCTGAATCTGGCATAGCTTATTTTGTTGCAGTCTGTTCTGGGTGCGTCTGTGTCTCAAGAAGCCTCTCTTGTCCACTATGGGTTCTTAGTCTACTCTTAGTCAGCTTTTAGTGTCTTAACCACCTCTTAGTCAGTGGTGGGCCAGGTATCTGTGGGTTTCCAGTTGTTGTGTAGGTGGCTGGAGTCGCCATGTGATGACATGCGTGGGGGCAGGCAGGGTTTTGCCCTTGGGATGTTGCGCTGGCTGGATTTTGGTGGTGAGTTGGGTTTGCAGGGCGTCTCCCTGCTGGCTTTGGTTTAGGGCAGAGCTGGGTTAGGGTGGGTTCAGTGGCTGTGTACCCAGGCGGGGCATGGGAGACTGCTGTCTTCACTTGGCCTGAGGTGGGGTGGGGTGCCACTTACCTCTTAGTCGGCTGTGGACTAGGCTTCTATGGGTTTCCAGTTGTCTTGGAGGTGGCTCAGGATGCATAATTTTTAAGTTAAAGTTTTAAAAATACATTTACATTTTAATAGAACAAAAAATGAGGTAAACCCAAAGGCAATAGCTAAAGACAAGTGCTTTATCGGGATAGGCAGAAGTTACTAGATGCTTGTCCTTAGGAAAGTAATGATATGAAGCCTTTAGAAGATGCAGCAGCCACTTTCTCCTCCCTGTTTCTGTATTGTCTCAGTTGTCTGCAGACTTAGGGAGTGTGTCTGTGGAAATGACTCATTAGAGCTGAAAAATAGCCAGAGCAGACCCTGACCTCCACACCTCTCCATGCCCACCCTCTCACTGGTTCAGCTCTGTGCTCACAGTTAGAATTTGGTCAGTTGTTCTTGCTTACACTACTCAATCCCTTGTTGGTTTTAATTTCATTTGGTTTTGGTTTAGAGACAGGGCCCTACTAGCTAGCCCAGGTTGGCCTCAAAAATCATGACATTCCAGCCTCCTAAGTGTTGAGGTTACTCTTGTATGCACCATGCCTTGGACCCTTTCTTCTCTGCTTTATTTATTGCATCTGATGAAGCTGCCGGACTCTATGTGTGCAATTTAAAATTGCAGTCCCTTTTTCCATTCAGTTGTGTTTTATCATCACATTTGATCTCTTACTAAAACTGTTCTTTAGTATGGCAAGGCAACCATAGGGTGCTGTTGCTTTTCTCCGCTGTTTTTAAGAACAGGCACCTTGTCTTTGCCTCATATGTTCTGTTCTTTTGTTTTCTCACCCTAGTTGTTTTTGTACAAATTAAAGCATCTTAAAGTTCTAAGAGTTTCGTCGTCTGGTTTTCTCTAACTAAATTAGGTGGGTTTGTTAGGGTGTGATCTGGGTGTAGAACTTGCTGTATAGCCCAGGCTGGCCTCAGATTCTCTACCCTCTTGCCCACCCTCCTGAGTCCTGGGATTGTAGGTTTGTATCACCTGGCCCATCGCTAAAACACTAATTCTCATGGACTTCACTCATTGAAAACTTCACCTGCTTTTGTCCTGTTGTCTTCTTGAGACAGGATTTGAGTACATAGCCCAGGCTAGTTTGAACTCATAGCAACCCTTCCTCCTCAGCCTCCTGACTTCTGCCATTACAGGTTGTGTACCACAGTGCCAACTATCCTAAGACAATAAGAAAGTGTTTATTATCTTCTCTACTTCATTGTTGAAGAAACTAAAATGTTAATGGTTTAATGTCCACAGCTCTCCCATGATCACAGGAAGAGCTGTCATACAGAACAAGGTCTTCTGACTTCCAAACTCAAGTTTAACTTCAGGATGCCACTTTGTAAAACATTTCTTCAGGGTCTCATATGGCCCAGACTGGCCTTGAACTCACTGTGTAGCTAAGGGTGTCCTTGGACTTCTTCTCTTCCTGCCTCCACCTCCTGAGTGTGAGGACTCCAGGCATGAGCGGCCTCAGTGTTAGGGGTGGAACCAGGGCTGTGCGTGCTAGCCCTGCTAGTGCACTGCCAACTGAGCTCTGTCCCCAGGCTCTCAGGATGCCACTGTCTGTCTTCTGGGTTATCACTCTCAGGTTTCTTCCTCCCACACAGGTTCCCTCCTTCAGTCTCCTTCAGTAGTTCTTATTCACAGCCAAGGCAAGAGGTCATCCTGGCTACATAGAGAGTATGAGGGCAACCCAGCTACTTGAGACCCTATCTCAGACGGGCCATTTGGTACAATACTGTTGTTTTTCACAAGTCGGTACAGCCTCATGACACAGATGGCCTGAGAGTGCTTCCTACTGAAGGCTGTAGCTAGAAAATGCTCTGAAGGAAGGGGAAGCCTCTATAAAATGCACCATCTCAGGGCGACACTGACCAAGGAAGGGAATGTTTACAGTAATTGGATATTTATTATTTTATTTGGATTTTAGAAAGGCATATTTCACAAGTTCAGAAAAGCCTTTTGTGAGCTTGTGAGATGGCTCAGTGGGGAAAGGTGCCTGCTGACAAGCCTAACAAGCTGGGTTCAGTCCTGGGACCACCTGTTCCAGCTCACAGGCATGCACACAAGTACAAAATGAATTAAAAAAAAAAAGGTCATTTCTGTTCCAGCTCACAGGCATGCACACAAGTACAAAATGAATTTAAAAAAAAAAAAGGTCATTTCTGTTTTGTCACTAAGCAGTTGAGATATAAATAACTTCACAGGGAATCAAATTCTGAAGATGGATATTCTTTCCAAACTTGGAGACAAGTCTATACAGGAACAAAACTGTAGATTTGTCATGTGCATCTGAAGTAAGTTGTTAAAGTCTGTGACAACCACAGATAAATATAGTCTTCACGCCTCATCAAGGAAACTTCTTTTTAGAACAGACAGAGACTACCACAGAAAACCACAGCCAATCAAATTGCAGATTTGTAGAGTCTAGGTCCATTGAATACATCTACATAACATTTGCCAACCTAAGGCTCAGGGAACATTGAAGAAGAAGGAATTGGGGGGGGTCTGTAAGAGCCAGCAGATCAGGGAGTTTGTTATGAGATTGTGTCTCCTAGTAATGTCACTACATAAGTTACACTAATAAGGTTTATCAGCATGACTGCCCAAACATGAGCTGACCATGGATGATAACAAGAAACATGCCAGAGGGGATGGAGGAAAGCCCACAAGGCCTCTCAACTGTACACAAAGATCTAGGGCAACCAAGGACCATGAAGAGCAGGAGAAATAGTCTTTCTAGAGAAGAGCACACCAGGCGATTACCCAGTACTAAATAGTCAGCCCTGAAAACACACATAAAGTAACACTATATAGATTGCTAGGTTATATTTAGGAATATATATATATGCATAGATGCTTGTAATAACAATGGACAAAGGCTATGGAGTTGAAAGAGAACAAAGAGGGGTGTGGGGGGGCTGTGGAGGGAAGAAAGGGGAGGGGGAAATGGAATTATAATCTAGGCATGGAGCTGTTATAGGGACAGCAAAGTAGCATGGTCTTTCAACTTTTCTTTTAAATTGCACTCAGAATGATCCAGAAATGCAAAGACAGAAAACCAGATTTTTAAGTTCTGGTCACAGAGCCAGGAAGGAAAAAAGACAAAACAGGAAATGATAGTACCACACTTAGGAACAATGATGTCATATGTAACTGCCACAGGAAGACTGCAGATCTAATCAACTCATTTTGTTTTCATATTTTTTGTTGAGGAAAAAAAAAAACAAAACAACAACTGGGAAGCAAATCCTCAGTTCTTTGATGGCACTTTTGGTCCAGCAAAGTTTGTTAATAGTTGTCGATGCAGCTTTGAAAATAAGATTCTCTGGGGGCATCTTGGAGGTAAAGGTTCACGGTTTTCTGAAAGAGAGATCAGAGCCCTTGCCCTGGTGTGGACTCGTGACCTGGCCTGTCAGGTCTGGGCAGGGAAGGAAGACAGACAGTAGATGACTTCCAGCTTCAGCAGCTGTAAGACAAGGTGGCACCACAGGGCTGTGGCTCTGCTGAAGGAATTTCACAACTAAAACACTTTGATTAGAGGAAAGAGAGACAGAGAGGGAGGGGAGGGAGAGAGACCGCAGGCACACTGTGTGAGGGCAGCAGAGAGAGTGGGGTACTCAGTGCACCATTGTTTGATGCTGCATGTGAGAGAAGAGCTCCTCTTTTGTTCTTGGTTGTACTTTGGGTACAGGGTCTTTCTTGTGGCTAAGGCTGGTCTGGAACTCTGTAAACTAGACTGTCCTACAGTCTCTCGGTAAACCCTGGGTCTTGGTGCTTTAGCTAGACTATCTCTGTCCTCAGTCCTGGGTTTGCGGACATAGCAGCTGGAAATCCAAACTTAGATCTTCACACTTGTACAGCCAAGTCCCCATCCCTGTTACATGATTCTTTTAATAATACTTAATATCTTATCAGGCATGTTGTCTATGCTTTCTCATGAATGATCATATGTATCATTTATAAAATGAGTAATGATAGAGACTTTCCTGGATAGAGACTTGCAGGAAATTTGAGAGGAAAATGTTTTACGACAGTAGCAAGTACAATGGCCCTGTGGTTGGAGTGTGCTTGGAGTAGAGGGAGGAGGTCAGTGTGGCCAGAACAGATGTTTGGATGTAAAGGCAGGGTTTGTAAGATGAGGAGGAGCTAAGGGGACATGCACAGCAAGAGCAGAGCCTGGCATACAGCAAGGCTCTGCAAGCATGTCAGGAATCAGAGGGCAAGCAAGAAGGCAGAAGACCAGTCAAAACTGGCCAAGGCTGGTTGTTAGCCTACAGACTAATTGCCTTTGCTAGAAGAGGAGCAAATTTCAGCTGATAATAGGAAGATCTGAGGAACTCGGGGATTCCTGTCAGCCCGGCAGTGCTGTTGTGCAGTATTCTGTGACTGGAGTCTTTCCTGAGACCCATCACAGGAGGTCTGGTGTGGAGGTTCCTACTTGTATTATCACACCAGCACTCAGAAAATTTTAGATTTCAGAGCATTTTTAATTTGGGGATGCTCACCCTATATTAGAATTTTGGTTCTTAAAAAATAGAACTGACTTAATGAATCTTCAAGCTAAGGAGAGATGACTGTTGTAGGACTATCCAGGATGAGTTAGAAGACAGGGGGAGATGCAAGAAGAGCAAATGGGAAGCTGTGGAGCCGTGTGGGTGTCAGGCCTGGCCTATGAAAGAAGAGCAGCGTAAATCAGAAATGGGGGCGGGCTGAGGGGACAGACTGTAAGGGCGTAAGTGATCTGAATGTGCAAATAAGCTCATTTGGTGTTTTCCCTTCTTAGAGTATATTGAGATGGTTGTTGCTTACTTGTCAGTGGGCTTAGTATTTCTGTGCCCTTTGGATTACAACCCAGTGCTCAGAAATAATTGTTTATTTTTTTTCAGCTACATCACATTGAGGTATTGACAAAATGCCCTTTTCTTCCACACCTCCCCTCCCACTGGCAGCTAATGTCTATTTTTAATATGGTCTATTGAGATCTAAAGAATCTAAATAGATTTCCTCCTGACCAGTGGCTTCCATTGAAACCGGTTCTCTGTTTTATTTCAGTGCAAGCAGCTAACGACTCCATCTGCAGACTCCAACAGAGAGAACAGGAACAGAAAAAGGTAAAAATAGGCAACAAGCAAAGAGACATATAATTTTTTCATGTGCTGTTATAATATTAGCATTTACTTTTAGTTCAGAAGTTCTGAGTTCATTTTCTGACATTTCTGGTATGTTGGCTTTAAAAGACTTAGGGACGGGGCTGGAGAGAGGGCCCAGCAGTTGAGCACTGGTTGCTCTTCCACCAGACTTGGGTTCAATCCCATCGTCCACACGGCAGCTCATAGTTAGCTATACTCCAGCCCCAGGGAATCCAGTGCCCTCTTCTGGCCTCCATGGGCACCACATTCACATGTTGTACAAATATACACCTAGGCAAAACACTCATACACATAACAAATACACAGGAAAAAAATTAAAGATGGCTAAAATATTAAGATGTGTTGAAACGTTGAAAAGGTGTTACCATCACCTTTAAAAAAAAATGTTTATTTCTGTGTGTCGTGGGGTGTGCAAGTTTGCTTGTGAGCATTTGTGCATCTAGAGAGCAGAGATGGACATCTGGTGTCTTTCTCAATCACCAGTATCCCACTTTTGGAGACAGGGTCTCGTTGACCCTGAGCTCATCAATTTAGGTAGATTGCTAGACAGTGAGCTGTAAGGACCCTCCTCTCTCTGACTCCCCCTATCCCCTGGAACTGGTTACAGCTGCCATTCCTATCCTTTACCTAGATGCTGGGGCTATAAGTCCTCATTCTTTCAAAGCAGGTACTTTACCAATTGAGCTGTCTCCCAGCCCCTATCCATTTTTTATAATTTGAATACAGACTTTTTCAACATTTTCATATTTTCTATGAAAGTAATATTTGTCCCACACAGGAAAGAGAAAATAGAACTTTTGTTTGGTGTGAAAAATGTCTATCTGTTGGGAAACAAAACCTTGCCTATGAGCCTAAAGCATATTCAGTGTGACATCATGCACATTCCTTTAGAAAAGGTGGCAGGTGCTCAGTGGACAGTCACGGAAGGTATGCAGCCTTAGTTAGGCAATGCTCTGCTTAATTTGAATTGTATTACAACTCAAATGTGGGAAAACAGGGTAAAAATGAGTTAATGAGATAATTTGGTATTTTCACCTAGAAATTTCTTAGTGTAGAAACACTAACTTATTATTTATTAATAAAAATACACCTCACATTTACTAGTACAGATGTAGTACAGCTATTCATTCTGAAAGCAGTGCCTTTTTGTGTGTTCTCATTAACTGAGGTCTACCACAGTGTAAACAGAAAATGGAATGAACCTTCCAGGGTTGTGATTTTTACATTCTAGATCCTATTCCACATAGCAATAGAGTTTTGAAGCTGGGCTGGAGAGATGGCTCAGCTGTTAAAGGCTAGGCTCACAACCAAAAATATAAGAGTTTTGAAGCTTAACAATTTGATGGTGTAAACCTTACCAAAAGGACCTGTTATTTGAGCCAGATGGGTAGGCTGCCCTGGGGATCCAGGGTCCAGCTCTGAAAGGAGGGCTTTGCTGACCACAAGGCAGAGCTGTGGTGGGGAGACCTCACTCCAATGGAGGGCACATGCCAGGCTGGGCAGTACATACATTTTAATCTTGTGCTTTTGCCAGCTGCCACCAGGAGATAAACACTTTTTTTTTTCTTCTTTATTTTGTATTTAACAAAAAAACAGTTACATAAATTTAAAATGAGGAAAGAATTAACAATAACTATAAAGAGGATAAGAATCATAAGCATGGCTTATCAACGGTGGTAATGCAAATAAGATTGCTACACATATATTTACTTTGTGTTCAGCTTTCCCTCTGAAAATTTTTTTCCCATCCCTGTATATCCTTATTCAAGGTCCCTTCCCCCTCCCACCACATCAGGTCATTTTTCTTCTCCGCAACTCCCCATCCCCTCCCTGGGCAGGGAGCGGAGAGTCCTATGGTCCCACTGACCCAATAATGCTTGGATCAGTCTCCACTTCTGGCCAAATCCAGTTTTGTCCCCCCTCCCTCAAGAGTGAGTCTGGTGTTCCTATAGTTGGAGTGGGGTTTGAAGGGTCAGTCCAGGGCGCTTCTGATCCCAGGCTGTTCAGTGGTTGTGGTTTGCCGCTTGGACATGTTTGGCTTTTTTTTTTCTTGTTTGTTTGTTTAGAGACCACTAGTGAGTGAGTACATTCCCTGCTTATCTCTCTGAGATTGTGATACCTCGCTCAGGAGGATATTCTCCAAATCCATCCATTTGCCTGCGAATTTTAGGACATCATTTTTTCTTACTGCTGAGTAGTATTCCATTGTGTAGATGTACCACAGTTTGTTAATCCATTCTTCAGTTGAGGGACATCTAAGTTGTTTCCAGGTTCTTGCTATTACAAATAATGCTGCTATGAACATAGTTGAGCTAATACCTTTGGAATGTGAATGTGCCTCTTTAGGGTATATACACCCAGAAGTGGTATTGCTGGGTCCTTGGGGAGATTGATACTCAATTTTCTGAGAAACCTCCATATTGCATTCCAAAGTGGCTGGACAAGCTTACACTCCCACCAACAATGGAGGAGTGTTCCCCTTGCTCTGCATCCTCTCCAACATAGGCTGTCATCTGTGCCTTTTATCTTAGCCAATCTAACAGGTGTTAGGTGGTATCTCAAAGTTGTTTTGATTTGCATTTCTCTGATGGTTAAAGATGAAGAGCACTTTTTCAGGTGCCTTTCAGCCATTCGTAGTTCCTCTGCTGAGAATTCCCTTTTTAGATCTGTACCCCATTTTTTGATAGGGTTATTCAAGGTATTGGGCTCTAAATTCTTGAGCTCTTTATATACCTTAGAGATCAGTCCTCTATCACTTGTAGGGTTGGTGAAAATCTTTTCTCATTATGTAGGCTGGCGTTTTGTCTTATTGACAGAGTCCTTGGCTTTGCAGAAGCTACCCAGCTTCAGGAGATCCCACTTATTGATTGTTGGTCTTAGTGCCTGTGCCACTGGTGTTATATTTAGGAAGTGGTGGCCTGTGCCAATTTGTAGAAGTGTATTTCCCACTTTCTTTTCTATCAAGTTCAAAGTGGTTGGGGTTAAGTTGAGGTCTTTGATCCACTTGGATTTGAGTTCTGTGCAGGGTGACAGGATAGGATCTATTTGCATTTTTCTACATACTTCCATCCAGCTATGCCAACACCATTTGTTAAATATACTATCTTTTTTCCATTGAATGTTTTGGGCCTCTTTGTCGAAGATCAGGTGTTCATAAGTTTTTGGGTTAATGTCTGGATCCTCAATTCTATTCCATTGGTCCACAAGTCTGTTTTTATGCCAGTACCAGGCTGTTTTTATTACTGTAGCTCTATAGTATAGCTTGAAGTCAGGGATGGTGATACCTCCTGAGGTTCTTT